>BQNB010195668.1:0-11349 GCA_026074375.1 Tanacetum coccineum | reverse complement strand
ATACAAAAGCTAGAAAAATAAAAACCTCATACTGAAAATTAAAACATTGAAATAAACCATAAAGTTGCAAGAACAGAAAATGAAAAGGATAGGTGGTTTTCTACCTTTGGCCGATCTGTTCAATTTATACCTGGGAGTAAAATCTGATCGTTGGTTTATTTGGATCTCAAATTCCACATAAACTAAACAACAAAGAACGTTGAATTCATGGGAATGCTCAGACTGGTTCCCATCTTCCTCATCTTGTTGAGTCTCAACTTTTTAGGGCTTTAAGATCAGTTAGGATGTGTGGGGAGATAAAGGATTGCTCATTTATAGATTTCAAATCTTTTGTATTGTTTGGGGTTGTAATTGCACGATGCTTTCTATTCCTAAAACTGTAGCAACGCTTCATATTCATCTTCTTCTTTAATTTAGTGGCAACTAAAGGTCTGAGTTATGCCCATCCATCTTCTTATTTTAATTCCATTAAATTAAAATGTTGTATCTTTTAGTATAACGAGTCATGCACACCCGTGCGTTGCACACGGCTTGTGTCAATTTTTTTTTGCATGGTGTGCGTATAATGGTCGCTTGCATCGTGATTTTTTCGTATGTTGATTGTTGGATAAGTTATTACCCATACATGTAAACATCATATCAAACCATTTAAACCCAACTCTAAAACATCATTCTAAACACAAAAAGTAAAATCTTTTCTTCACTTACATAAACAATGGAAGCAAGGGCGATTTAAGAAGCTACCATTAGATCCCTTTAACCGAACTCCATCTTCACCTATTTTACATATCAAAGCAGACCAAACAATTAAAATTGGGTACTTGCTGGATGCTTCATTAAAGTGATTGTTCATTGTATTCTTCTTCGTTCTTTGCATAATAATTTTGATTAATGGATTAAAGGTTTTTTTTCTATAAAACACAATCACGTTTCTTGAATCATCAAGCCGGTGACACACAGAGAAAAGATGAATTTAGATTTGTGATGTGAATGTCAATGACTCAATCGATTGGATTACTTTCCAATTTCTATTACTATGTTACACCCTAATTAATGAAACTAAAAAAATTAAAAGGATGCTTACTTTCCGATTCAAAAGCCAAACCCCTTTTTTTCTCATGGTTTCTCCGTGATCGAGCCAATTATTTTTCCTATAACAAAAGATCGACACATAAATTCCAACCTATCAATAATAAACCAAAAACCCTAATAAAAACCAAAACCCCTAATCATTTTTATATAAATCTAAATTTAACATACATAAATTTGGTCAAGTAAACACACCTGATGATTTTTCAAATGCAAAAGGACTGAATAAACACACCTCACAACAAAAATGAAACAAAACATGTATCATCATTTTTTGAAGAATCAGATAGAAAACAAAACATGACCAAAAGATTTGAAAAACTCACAGTGATTTCATGTTGATGAGACAGATATGAGAGACAAACTATAGCATCCATTTTCTCCTAATTTACAAAATCAAAATAAAAGAAAAACACATAAAATCGAGTTTGGTTACTTGTAACTGAAATTTATAATGGTGAATTGAAGCTTTAAAATTGGTCTTTTGGTTTACTTGTAACTGAAAGTTGTAATGAATGTCAAATCATATTAGTCTTATTTGTAGGCAGCAGGGTTTTGTACATATGGTTGTGTGGGTAATACAAATCATTTAAAGATACAGCCCCAATAAATTTAGGGGCTCAATCTTTTAGTATAATAGATGTTACAATGTATGAACTGTGATTTAGTATCAATCATTACCTATGATCCAAGACATTTAAAGAAACCCCTAATAACATGACGCAAATATCCAATATCTTTATTTACGGTCTATTAGTTCGGACTAACAAAGTAACTAGTATAAGGGTAATTAATTTCGAAGCCTATTAAACTACTGTCTTATTTAAAGATATTGAATAATTGACTATTAGTTTATAAATCGCCTTACATGTTATAAGTAATGGCAAAATCAGTGGGAGTATGTGGTTTAAGAGAATTAATAAATGATTCTACTTTCAAGGTACATACAAATGTATTTAAGAACTTGAAGTAGTCATTTCATCTCATGACGATAAATCACCACATATATTAATAATCTCATAATGTTTTAACTGATTAGCCATTTTGTAATTCCTATTTTCTTTTAACAATACCATTATTTGTGACAAGTTAACTTATTGGCGTAAAGTCATTAATTATAAGTTAATTTATTTTATTCAATTGATGTTAGTTACTTGCGGGTTGTCTAAGTACTCATAACCCATTTTAATGCAAGTTGCTCTACTAATGTAAACCAAAAGAAACATCAAATAATATTATTATATCTTGTCACATAATGTAGCAATTATAGGATTGTCTTGATAATAAAATATTTTTATTTTATCATAAAAATATGTCATAAGTCATTACTTTAATAGTTCATCATGTTTAAGAACTATATTATGGACTTTATCGTTATATTCCTCAACTGTAACTTGCATAAGATATCTAACCATAAAGTAGGTTGGATGCAAGTATTAGATGAGATATAAATAGGAAACAATCAATTTGATGTCTATATTATGGTTGATTTAAAATCGTATATGAAAATTCTATGGTTACATGTATTATTAAATTGATTGACATATATATCTTAAGATCAGTGGGAGCAAATTGGTTATCATTGTATTATGTGGTAAGATAATTCTACAACAATGAATGACTAAACTATTTTTTTATGAATTTAAAAGGTTGTTTCAATCACTTAAGATCTAAAAGATGTCATAACATCATAGACATCATAATGTGTACTATGGGTCTACAAAGAACATTATGACCGTTCTAAACACCTTCTAATATTTAAACTTCTTGATAAATAATTTTTACTCCCCGTAAATTATATATATTGTTAAAGTTAATTTTGTGGTGTCATAAGATAAGTTTAAATTAAAACTTGCGTTAATCGTTTCAAAGAAGAATAACCATAACTTACTTGGTTACTTACATTCTACTTTGTTTATTGTAAGGACTATTATATTTTTCTCACGATGCATTTTCATGTATCGACTATATCAATTCTAAGGTGTTATTGATAATTTTCTTAATAACACAAATGTCAATATTTTATATCTCAACACCAAGTATGTTAAAGGTTGAGAGAAGGTTGAAGAACATTATCATCAAGTATATTTGTACACTGACTTAATGTATTATGTTACTTATGATAGGTTTATCACCCAAGCTCTTATTCGAGTATAATTACCGGTATATAATTATTTGATAACCTTACAATCAAGGATCCTACTTGTGTTCTTCACATTATGTTAATGGTTCGCTATTCTCATTATTATGCACATTACGAGACCTTATGAGCAAACAACTTATGGTGGATCATGTGAATGGTTTTATTTTATTACCATCATGTTTCTTTTCCATTCATATTTTTTATGTCTTATGATAATCATTCTTCATTTAGAAGAGCTAATTGTATAATCGATAGGGGTCCTGCATTAACTGTGATGCAAGTGATTATGTTGTTTTGCATTAGCAATTTTACTTGTTCGTGATGAACTTATTAAATCAACAACTTGGCCAATATTAACTAGTACAAAGCATAAATAGGTATACGGACAAGTGGGAAAATGTTAGCAAATATCCTATTTTGGTATTGGATATTTCTCTATAATTGTGTCCTAACCTATTTAATGCATTAGTATATTTATACATTATATATTGTTGATTTATATGGGTAATATTAAGACTAATTAAATAATATTTAGTTACCATAATGAAACTCTATAATATATTGTATCTTGATGGGAGATCCAATTTCTTTATATAATAATGTATAGGTAATGTATTATGGTAATGATTTCATAATCATAACCTAATTAGGAGTTGATCCTTGCTTGACTTCTCTTATAAATAGAGGATTATTCACCTCATAAAACACAGACAAACATTTAGATCCGTAATTAAGAATAGAAGATTAAGTATAATATCTCCATCCTACCCAAGTTCTTCGTTCATGGTGATATCATCTCTCGTATCAAACATCATTACAAGAATTGACAAACCCTAATGTCATGACTTCATCCAATCGTAATCCATCATCATGTAAGTTCTTCTTTAATGTTATTGTCATGATTACATGAGATTGATCCTGTTTATGTTAAGGTTAATCCCATTCAGAAGGGATGATTTTTTCTTATGTTCAAGTAGCGAGATGCTACAATATCTTAAAAAAAAAAAATAGCGGTGTTCAATGGGGAAAGGATGATGTCGATGCTGTGTGTGGGCTAAAAATATAGGCATGTGGTAAGAACAATTTTTTTGTGATTGGAGTTAAAACATAATGGAATGGGTTCTGGCTAATTATAATTTAAAAGGGTTGTTGAGGTTTTTGGTTGGTTTCTGTTTTTGGATCATTGGTAGAAGGTCTTCAAAAATTTTGCAAAACATTATTTAATAAGTCAAAAATTAGCCAGTTGGCCAAAGGGTATAGTCTAAGTATGTTTTTGAGGATGAGTTGGTAAGTTTAAATTTTTTTGGGGTGCAAGGCTGAAAAAAAGTGTGGTTTTAAACGGATCTAAACAAAAATTGATGGAGGAAACCATGTTGGATGCAAAGGTTTTTATTACGTCTTTGAGATCTTTTATGGGCTGGTGGTCGTGGCTTCTGGGTAATTGCCTATTTTAGGAGGCGTTGAAAATGGGACTGGATGGATGGACTTGTGGTAATGTCTTGTGGGTTAAAAAAATTGGGTTAGTTTTGTTGTGGGATGTGGGAATCTCGAAAAACAAAACTTTTCGTTTGTACTTCATACATGGTGTATGGTTCTGATTTTAGTTTAGTTGTTGTTGCAGCCTGCTGATATGGGGTATTGTTTGCAACTTGGTTGATGTTATATTGTAGGTTCTGCTTATTAAAATTCATTTTGGGTCCTTAAAGATAAATGGGCCTCCCCTTCGGTTGTTTGGTACTGATATGGGGGGTGGGTTTGGTTTTTGGATTTTGGTTTTTTTTGTTGTTTTAGTTTTCAAAAAACAATTATATTACCTGTAATTTTTGGTTAGGGGGCTCATTTATTTTAACCATCTTGCTATGTTAGTGGGCTACCTTGTTTGTTATTTGGGTTCTTTTTTTCCCTTGGTTAAAAAGTTGCCTTTACAAAAAATTGGAAATGGCTCGATTCATATAAAGAAAATAGTAATGAGTTCTTTACAAGAATAATTGAGAAATATTGCATGCTTGGCTTCTTATTTTTGAAGTATACATTTAAAGCGATAAATTTACCACTTAAAAAACATTTTAAAAAAAAAATTTCTTTCTTTTTTCTCTTCATTAAATACAACTTTATTTTAGTTTTTAGTTTTATTGAAATTTTTTTTTTATGGCCACCCGCCAAACCGGGGTATTTGGTCTAGTTATAGTATCTCTAACAATAAAACTAACTTACTAAATATATATTCTAAATAAACACTGAGTTTTACTTAGAATTTTCCTGTCTTAGGCATGGCTTATATTCTATCAGAAAAATTTCGCCAACTCTTATTTAGGTTTATGGGATCTCTTGCATCGACCTTTTCTTTTTACTAGTGCGGAATTAATCTAATGTGGGGCCCACGTGTTCTATACAAGTGATCAAAACAAGTGATCAATTTCTTCAACTGTTTCTGCTTGTTGATCATTGTTTAGTCGATTTCTTTTCTCTTTAGTAGTTAGAGCACAAGCACCTGTAGCTCTATCTTTTGCCCACAAAGCATGCATTTCATCATAACATTTAACTTGTTTTGTCTTCAGCTCGTAAACATCAAGTTTATCCAATACATTACAAATAATTAATAAAAAACATCAAAATCATTAATTTCACATGAATTATATAGAGCATGCCTTCTTGAGTGCTTCCCACACATCATCTTCAACCTTAATTAACCTCGTACTTAGGTTCCATGCATAACCACTCAATGAAACTCCATGAAAACATCATGAAATTGGGTAAAGTACTTTTTGAGAGTCTTGATTTGATTTTTTAGTTTCTCTTTCTCAAAAGTAATATTAAACTTGTCATTTAACGCCTTCACTATATTACCATATGCATGAGGACAGAAAGTCTAATTGGGTCTATTCCCGGCATTTTGTTCTTTAAGCATAGCCTCGATGAACGCAACATCCATCTGCTCATTCCACAAAAATGCCTCCTTCTTCGTGGTAGCTCCGCCAGTTGGCCAGTAGCAGTTGCAAAATTTTTGGTTGTAGTCCATCTAGTTGCATTTTTGGTTAGTCATCATTCTGCATTTTCCCCCATGGTTACTTCTTATTTTACAAACATAAAACCATTATTCACTTGCATTTAAAGATAACGGTCAATATATCAAAACAAAACAATATATTATCCACGTGTAATTGATTATGTAAGAAAATTCCGAACATCAATAAGTAATCGTACACAAAAAATCTTGATAATTTATATTTCAACAATGATGAATACAACAAACAAAAAACATATAGACAGTTATGATTCAATGGACAATAGTTACTAAAAAACTAAATAGATCTTTTTAATTTCATGTTCGGATTCAACATATAAGTACTCCATCTTGTCATTTTGTTGTGAAGTTTCTTATTTGTTACATCTAGTCATCTGTGTCTCTCTAGGAACATTGGTTCACCTCATACAATAGTGATGCGATCTATCATCTCGCTGTATCACTTCATCTTCAAGTTCCTTATCACGATTCTACCTCAGTATAAAGTTATATGCAAGGTTCTACGACATGCCAATATATGTTTGTTGATTGTGTATCGCTTAATGAGTTTAGATGGTTCTACTCAATACTTCTAATGTTATAGGGAATCTTTTTCTTCAAGACACAAATGCTCGTTCAATAGATTTTTCATAATGATAAATTCTATAAGATTTTAATACATTCTAGTGGATTCTGAGTGGTACCCGACTAGGAGTACTCCTTGAGTATATCATACACCCACGTCACCCCTATATGGTGCTATAAGTGTACTTCTATGGGGTAGACCTAGGTCAACAAGATAGTATTTATCTATAAACATAGTAAATTTTAGTAATATATTTTACTTTTATTAAAGTTTTACTGTCATGAATAAGTAGCTTTCATCTCTAGTGAGTGCATCTTTTATTTATCTCGAGTCTGATGTTGTGCCTTCCAACCGCTTTAAAAAATAAGTGAACTTCAAATCAAATGTACAAGCAACCAACATGTTGATTGTTAGATATTCATTACGACCATGATATTTAGGGGAATCTCTATTAGGCTCTGTCACTCAAACATGTGTTCCATCGATAGCCCCTATACAATCTTTGAAAAAAGGGATAAAATATTGGTTTATCTTGGATTTCTTTCTGAACTATATCACTAGTGGGTTGCTTAATATATTGGTCTTCTCAAGATATTGTTGCATTGAAAACGCTATGAAAATGTATACTTGTAGATGGTACGATCGACGATATAACCTAGAGACAAAAATCGGGTTTCTAAAATTCAGTCCTATTATATGAAAAAATCTAGCAACTTGTTCCTCAACAAAGATACGTTAGGTTGGACGAAGACCACATTCGTTTTCTAACTTTTGACACAATATCTTAAAAGCGTTCACACTCATACGAATTATTTTATGACAATTGGTATTTGTTGATAGGTCTTGCAACATCTCTTCCCGTACTGATTGTCTATGAAACATTAATTCTTAGGATGGTAAATTAACATGATTTCTTTTACGAGGTCGCCTATGTATAAGATAAGCAACAACTAAACAAACCACATGAATTACAGCTAATTGTAGATTTCTCGCCATACGATATAATTACCCGCATCCATTTTATAGCTTCACATTATGAATTTTGTGATACTCGGGGCCACAAAGGGATTTAGGAGTTTGATTGTTAAATCATATACAATACCTGATGTGCCATATAAGTGTTTTAAGACCTTGAACTGAGTTTCAACCTTAAAAAACACATTTGCCAGCAATATAATTTCAAACTCCTTTTCCCACGTATCCAAATGTTTAATGTGGTTGTTGTATCTTACATATGCATTTTGAGTTTTTGACTTTTGTTGTTAAAACAATTTGAAAGATGTTCCTGCAAACTATGTCGTGTAAAAGCATTTAGTTTAGATCACGCGTTCATGTTGCAAGTTGCGATGTGATCAAACTTAATTTCGTAGCAACCAAATACCTAAGTGCACACACAGACACCAATATGTATATGTATACTTAACAATCACAGCTACACATCTACGATAGATAAACGAAGCATCTATTTAACAAAGACATTCACTAATTACTAGTTAGCAATACAAACTAATACAATCAATATCACAAGTTAGGTTAGTGTATTTTTCTACCACACATAAAAATACCAACAACTTCACATGTTATGTTAAAACATAACCTGCTATACATCTATTTAATTAAAAACTTATTTTCTCGCCACATATAACACCCAAAGGCGGACATGGAAACAGTAGTCAAGACAAAACCATATTTAGTGTGTTTGTTTAATGTTTTGATATGACGCCATCAACAAAAACTCTTATATTAACTACCATATATCATGATCAAAATTATCCATAAATATACACATGTAACAAACAATCAAGGTTATGATCATATGTAATATAACACACAAGTAACAAACGTGTTTGGCTAACAAATAATTCATGAAGATAATAACCATAAATAATAGGGTAGACTTACAGTTGATAGTTTGTGATTTTCTATGATAATAATGTGACAAAAAACTGCTCGTTCTTGTGGTTATGGTTGCTGTGAACTGTGAGAAGTAGGTCAAATTTATGGAACATACATGAACAAATGAGGATATAAATGTAATTTAACAAAAGCCCATGTTGTTAATTATCGGCTTCCTCTCTCCCAATTTTAGACGGATCATTAATAAACATAAAAGCCCATACCTTCCCTCTCCCCTTCTCGTCCCCTGCCTTTTCTTCTTAAAAAACTTAAGAACACCAATATTTTTTGATTTCCCTTCCCATCCCTTTCCATTCTTTTAAAAAAAATGCTCGAGAACAGAGCGTTAGAGCAAGAAAGGAGGGAAAAACAAGAGTCTAGATGATCAAGTAATGAAGGATTAATGTTATCATGTCAAGGGTTAAGTCCATAGTAATCCTCCTACATGTAAGTAATCTATTATCTTGAATTAATTAAAGAAATATGAGTTAGGGTTCATGTACCTAAATTTGGAGGTTTAAGGGTATTTGTTATTCTAAAGCAATAATTAAGTTGTTTATGAACATGGGTTAAGGTTATATAATGATTAATTGGAAATTGGTAAATTAAGGTTATGATCATAATATGATCATATAATAACAAAATGGGCTTTTGGTTATGATTTTGGGTGAGTTAAGACCCCCTTTGATTATTATATAAATTAAGAGTGTTTAAATATGTTCTGATGATTCTTGTTTAGGAACCAAAGGTTGATGATGATGCTTTTAGTTAAATTAGTTTGGATGTGAGGTAAGTAAAATGATGGCAATGTGATATTGTATTAAGTTTATTATATTAAGTGTTATGTGTATGTGAAAGATTGTTTAAGGGATTAGAAGGCCTTGGTTCGTATTCTTTAATTAAGATTAGAGCATTGCTAAATCCTCCTACAAAATCAACCTACTTATCCTCCTACACATACAATCATATAATATATATTTTTTCTACTTATTCTCTCTCCAAATCCAAACCGTCAGTTCTGCCATGTGTCAGGATCCTGTGTGTAGGAGGATTTGTAGGACATTTTTGTCGGAGGAATTAGTATTTTTGTTAAGATTAAAATGAAACTAGTTTGGCATAACCAGTTAAAGAGGTGGTTGGACTAGCCGTCGAACTAGTAAAGGTATGTAATGCTTGTGTTTGTTATAGAAAATGCGGTTAAAGTGATTATGCAATTCATAATATGGTTAAGTCTTTTGTAATAGCATTTCAATGTATATGATGCTTATATGGATGAATGATGTATAATGACATGCTATCTTCCGTTTTACTTACTAAGCCTTTCACTTACGGCTTAGTTGAACCGTTTTGTAGGTTCTTAAGCGAAGAAGGTAAGGCCTTGATTAAGGTCTAGAAGCGGAAGCTATAAAATTAGAAGTTTTGGAGTATGTATATGTTGTTAGAATTAGATGTCAAGCTCAAGTCATGGTTGAACCCCCCAAGTGTCGTAAATGGTTTGTTAATGTTGTTGTAAAGTGTCAAAATATCTTGTAATTTCCTAATTTAAAGTATGTCAAGTCATTTGTTATAGTATGTGTTAAAGTTGTTTTGAAAGTGGGTCAAAACGGGTGTGTGACAAACCTCATAAAGTATGTTTCTGCGAGCCATTTAGACCAAGTGTGTATTTGACATTGAAGTATATGTTTTGTTAACGATTTCTGGAAGTTCTTATGTTTTGTTAAGTTATAGAAGCCGTTTTACCGAAATTAGAGAAAGTTGGATTTTTGATAAAATTTGAAAATGGGAGCATAAGGCCTTTTGGGCATAAGCATAAGGCCTTCTGGGCATAAGCCTCGACATTTTATATTGAAGATTGTTTTGCCACCGAACTCTTGATATGAAGCGTAAGTCTACCCCCCCCATAAGATGATATCGCATAAATCTTAAAGGCGTTCTCCCTCTCAATACCCATCTCCTGCATCACATCTTGCTTGATATACTCAGCAATATAATTAACATGAGTTGAATCTACAACATCAGTTGATTTTTGTTAATAAAAGAAAATATTTTTGAATGTCACCATCCTCTTCTATGACGTCATATTAACGCATGCAAACTTCTTAGCTAATTATATAACGTCACAAATATCATATCTTTGTTATTCTGAATCTAACGTTGACTATGCGGACATTGTAGAACTATCCATAACATTTTCCTATACTTGCATGTTCATTTAACTATTATGTACATTACTCTTCAATTAATAACATCACATTGTGTAGTATCAATCAAATTTTCTTTAATTTTTTATCTCCTTTGTTGTTTCTTTCGTAATGGAGTTGTAGAAAGAGAAGAAGCATGCATGAGTCATATCATAGTAAACACACAATCAATGCATTTAACTTCTGAGCAAAAGCAAAACAAAAGCTAATAATATACACCTCCCTTTAATTATCTATTGATTTAACCTTTTGAAAAAAATGCAGTAACTAAATTTCTTTCCTCCAATGGAAATATTTCAGCCTATTCATATTAGATCAGATATTGATGATAGGTTAAAGTAAAAAACCTATACAAACAAGATCATTTCAAAAAAAATAAAAATTCTACTGTCAACTAGGATGTCATCATTTACTTCTACTTGTGTTTTTT
>BQNB010195667.1:0-11350 GCA_026074375.1 Tanacetum coccineum | reverse complement strand
TACTAACTTGGCCCAGCAGCATTAACTTTTTGCCTGACATCACTAACTTTTTGCCCAGCAGCATTAAGTCATGCCAGCAGCACTAACTCTTGAGTTACCAGACTAAACCCAAATTTTATCAAAGTAGTATGTCCAACCCATTCCAATCATCAATCTAATCAACCAACACCTCAGAGATCAAGCATTCCAATACTAGCAGTCAAAAATTGAAAAGGACTAACATCAAGTGCTTTTGTGAGTAAGTTTGAAACATTATGATCAGTGTGAATCTTGATCACTTGAATTAATCTCTTCTCATATGAATCCATGATGAAGTGATGTCTAATCTTATTGTGCTTAGTCTTTGAGTGAAACACTAGATTCTTAACTATGCAGATTGTTAGGATCACATAATTGGACCCGAACAAAGAAGCTTCGGTCACTCGAAGATACAAGACAAAAGTCTAGCTCGTTAGTTGGTTAATTATTTAATGTAAGTGGGCTAACAAATAAAAAGCCTAAAAAGCCCAACAAAAGCCTAGAATGGGCAAAACCTTGTTAGTATAAATACACCTAGTTTAGTCAAAAACTAGGTTAGACATTTTTTAGAGATTTTTTACCTAGCAACTTAATAATATTTTTCATCTTTAGAGTTTGTAGCAACTCTTAGTTTTTCTTTCAATCATCCATAAAGTTCTTAATTTTATGCATCTTGATCCTACACTTAATTGTTAAGGATTCGTATGAATGATCATGGAACCTACAATTAACATGTCTCTTGTGTTTACAGGTATACTGCAGGTGTTTAAAACTTCCACATACATAGAAGGCTTTCTTGATCATCACAAAGTCACTTCCTAGCTGTTGGGACTTATGATTATTCCAGTTCCTTTGATTTCCCCTAGGCCTTTATGACCTGTACATTTCGGCATACTTCACAGTTAGTTTCCTAGACTTTTCAGTATTATTAACTTTAGAGACACTAGGACAACCAGTTTCTTTTACAAACCTAATCATAGGTTTTGATACATAGATCTTTTGATTTAACATATGTCTCGAATCTATTTTTCCAATAAATAAAACTATCGCTTTCAAAGAGTGGTGGTCTTTGCATAGATTGCCCTTCTAGATATTTGTCGGAATCCATAGATCGATCCAAGCTTTAAAATACAATATATTTTAAAAATCTTGAGTGACCTTGCTCCTGATACCAATTGTGGAAACTAGAAGGGGGGGTTGAATAGTTTACACGTTTGTTTTACGGTTTAAAAGTTTACTTTCAAAAATGTATAGATCCGAGTTATATGTTCAATCAAATCACAATATGAACAAGCAATAACTATCTAAACTAAAACTAGATAACAACAATAATAATGTAAAGAGATAAGGAAAGAAACAACCAAACCAAGACACCAAGATTTTATAGTGGTTCGGCTACGAAGCACCTCTTCGCCCTACTCCACTCCCCGAGTATCCGACTCGAGATTTCACTATGTCAACAAGCTCCCTTTAGGCGGAGAAAACCGTTTACACGTCGCTTACGTTATTTTCCGACACTAAGCTAAATGTCGAGTCCTAATCTTAGCTAGAACCAATCTACCACTTCACAAGATATACACACTCACAAGATCTACACTATCAGATCTACACAATATCCGAATCACACAAATACACAAGATAAATACAATAGAGGTTTGGTACTTAGAAGAAAAGAGAAGAGATCACTAATTAACACTTCGTTTCTTGACGAATACGAGTGTTCTTCTCTTGCACTTGAATGAGAGGGAAGAGATGAGAAGAAGAGATTAGATCACTTGAAACAAGATCTAAGTATGTTAGTGATCAAGAGTTTTAGTGAGAGAAAGAAGGTTTAGAGAGAGAAAGAAAAGACTGAAAAATTTCGTGCAAAGAGGAATATTTTTCTGCTGGGAATGGAGCAGTATTTATAGACAGGAAATCCCAACGGTCATCTGGTGGCGGTCCCGGCGGTCCCATATATATAAGGGGGCCGCCAGGCCTATAAGGGGGCCGCCACTAGACTCCGCTCCTGTTTTTGTCTTTTTGTGGTGAAGGTTGTATCTGTTATGGAACCTTCCATTTTGGGGGGAAAATTTGAATTTCAAATTTTAAGTTTTTAATAAAACTTTTCTTTTAATTAGAAAATATTTTGTAAATGTATTTTTGAGAAAATACTTTTGTAGAATTAAAAGTGAGGATTAAGAGAAAAATATTTTCTTGATCACTAATCATGCTTAATTATTTTGTTTGTCCATACCTTAAGTGATCACTAATCTTAGAAATGAAATTTTGCATTTAATAATTTGTGAACGTTTATTTTTATTGTAAACTTTTTTACATTTTGTTATTATCAAAATGTTAAGAGGTCGAAAAATATCAATAACGTTTTTAGACATTATTTGTATTAACAGTTTCGTTTCCAAAAATCAATTTTCACGACGATCAACTTGTACAACTAACATCTATACATCAAGATAAACCCAAAAAGACAAACGAAATTTAAATTTGAAAACTTACAAGAAAATCTTCAAAAATGTAGATTTTGACACGCACCGAACAACCCAAACGTTGTTTAAATGAATACCCAAATATTCGTATCAACCCGGAATATCACGTTCTCGATCAAAGTTGGAAAATATATGGTGGTTGTGGTGGTTTAGGTGGCGGACATACACACACACTCACACACCTATGTGTGTGTTTTTTTTAGATAAAGAATGAGAATGAATGGAGTGTTGGTTGCAGAATGGAATATAATGTGTACAATGCTAGACAAACTTGCTAAAATAAAGCCATCATGTCCCCTCTTGGACTCTATCCCACGGCAAGAATCCTAGGAAGGTTCGGGTTCTTCTTTTCGTGTCGGGATCACTTAAATACTCGTAAAACTCAACCGTAAAATTTACCCCAAAGTTAATTAGCATTTTTATTCACCTTAAAAATACTTTTTCATTAACCTAGAGTATTAACACGACATATTTACACTTTAAACCCTTCTAAACTTATTTGGACATTAACGGACATGTCAGACTCTTTTTCGCATTTTTTCAAAATTCAAGGGGCAAACCACCCGGAATACAAATAACACAATAATAACTTCCAAAAGGGATTATTAATCACGATAAACCATAAATCACTATAATTCTCAACAAAATCACCACCGTCAACATGGTACAAAATCTGAATAAACTTACAAAAGTCAAATAGGCAAAGGACTATAAATGAAATATTCAGAACACAAAAAGGGCAAAGGTTACATTCTACCCCCCTTAAAAGAATTTCGTCCTCGAAATTCAACTACTAACGTCACTAAACAAATACGGGTACTTCAGTTTCATCTGATCTTCATGTTCCCACGTGAATTCAGGGCCACGTTTCGAATTCCACCGAACCTTGACGATGGCAATCCTACTACGCTTTAGCTTCTTAAACTCTCTTTCCAAAATTTCTACAGGCTCTTCCACAAAATTCAACTTAGCATCAACTCGAATCTCATCCAAAGTCACTTGTAGTGTTGGATCAGCCAAACACTTCTTAAGGTTTGATACGTAAAACGTATCATGAACACCATTCATCTCCTCAGGCAAATCTAATCGATAGGCCACGAGGCCTACTTTCTCAATAATCTCAAATGGTCCAACAAATCTGGTGCTAATTTCATATTTGATGATTACAAAATTACATATGCACAAATGAAGAAAGATGAAACAACAAGGACTTAATATGAAATATTAAGTTAGCTTCCTATGTAAGCTAGGTTTTCTTGTAAACCCTCTATATAAAGGGTATTAGACATCTGGTATTAGCATCCAGAATAGTTAGAAATGCAGACTTCTCAATGAGAGTCTAGCAAAAGCGTATGTGTCTACACGTTTAGTAGTTAGTTAGTTAGCTAATAGATAGTATATTAGCCTTAAGGATCGTGGATCCTTGTTACAGTAGGTAACCATGTTATTCTGATCAAATAATAATGGAGGCTTGAATGTTTAGTAGTAAAACCTTGTTTGATAACTTATTGTTCTTTATATTCCGCTGTAAAACTAATCCTAGATGAGCTTACAAAGATCTTATCAATTGGTATCAGAGCCGCAGGGCTCTTGATCTAGGATCTGCAAGGTTTGATGATGTCGTATGATTTTCTGTTTTGATTTACTGGTCAAATTCTATGAAATTAGGGTTTTTCCCAAATCCTAAATCAGTAAGCAGAAAAGAGTTTTGGTGTTTCTGTGACGTAATGTTTTTGTTTCTACTAGCTTTGGTGAGTCAATATTTTGATTGGTGATGAATCCTAGTAAAAACGTTTGAAGCTTATTTCTGGAACGTCTAATCTGATTAAATGGTGTGGAGTTTGTAATAAGCTGGTTCGTGAGCTTTGGTTGCAGTAGCAAACTATCTTCTATCTGTGCTTAAATCAGTTTATAACATTTGTTTTTTTGCTACTTAGATCATGTGTTTATGAAAGAATGAAGGTTACAAGATTCAGTTACAATAGCAAACCCTAATTATTTTTATCAAGTCGCAATGGTTTCAGATACGTTTAGGGTATATACATGATTATATCTGCTCTTTATCTTTAAAGGGTTAATTGTGTTTAATTCTTCATGGAGCACACGCAAAAAGATTTGAAGACACAAGGTTATTGGTGATCGTTTATTGTTAAATGAGATGCAGCAAATGGTGTGACATGAAAGGTTCGTGATGAAACGTTAATACTGCCTTCCATTGTTAATATTGTTCGATCATCACTTAATACGGTTAGTATTGTTTTACTACTGCTAGCTTCATGAGTTAGTACTGCTAAAGAATGTTTAGTACTGCTCCACATATCATTTGTACTGATAGCACACAACAACAGCGTAGTAACAGAATAGCGACAGAATAAGCGTCACTAACATATTTAGGAGGAAGGAGAATAAATTTTAGTGACAAGTTAGCAACTGATTAGTGACGGATAATGTGTCGCTAATAGCCTTGGGAGGAAGGAGAACACATATTAGTGACGGGTTAGTAACGATTTGGTGACAGATAATGTGTTGCTAAGCATGGGAGGAAGGAATAAATATTACTTAAGGAGAATAATAACACAACTGCCTTCATAGCACAGTTGGTTAGAAGTGTGTTGTTAATTGTTTGTTCCTCATGGTCAGATGTTCGAGTCCCTCTTGTATCATTATTTTTAATATTTATGCAGGTCAGTCCATCCCTCACCGACCTAGTTCACCGAGCTTCCAACTGGACCGGGTATATGATCTCACTGTTAGGCCTACATGGTATATATCACATTCATGGAGTACAAAAGATACATGGCCCGATTGAATTTAGCTCCATACAGATAATGTCTCCAATCTTAAGTGCAAACAACACGACCGTTCACCCAAACACCAATTCAAAGTAGTAATATAATGCTTCTCATGAATTTTCAACTGCCAAGAACTCAATAGTCTATCACCTTACCTTATTTGCATTCACACATAGCCTAGTCCTATCCCGGACCATCACATTTATACCACAAAGATCTTTTGTCTATCAGTGAAGAGCTAGAAACAGGCGCATTACACAACATATCCTACAAGGTTAAAATGCCAATCTGGTTCCTTTACGCCCCAATTGAAAGTCTTACACTACTGTGGTACAAGATAGTGAAGAGACTAAGCTATCTTAGAAAAGTTCTCAATGAACCTACGGTAATACCCAACCAATCCTAAGAACGAATGAACCTTAGTTGGAGTTCTAGGGGATTTCTAATTCTTAATAGCTTCAATCTTACTAGGGTCTACATGAATCTCATTACCATTTATCACATGCCTAAGAAACTGCACTTCTTCTACCAAATTCACACTTAAAAACTTAGCATACAGTTTCTCCTTCTTGAAACAGTTCACAGAGAAAACTTAAGTGTTTCTACCTGCTCCCTGCTCCCTCTCGAGTCTTAGAGTAGATTAATATATCATCATAAAATACTAGCACAACTTATAATCAAGATAATGCCTACAAACTCTATTCATCAAATCCATAAATATTGTTGGTGCGTTAGTCAGACCAAAGGGCATTACTGTGAACTCAAAATGTCCATAATAGGTTCTAAACGCAGTCTTTAGAATGTCATCCTCATGCACTCTCAGCTGATGGTATCCAGACCTAAGATCTATCATTGAGAAAAATTTTGACCCTTACAGTTGATCAAATAGACCATTAATCCTAGGAAGTGGATAACGATTCTTAACGATCAACTTGTTTAATTCTCTATAGTCAATACACATTCTAAAAGAACCATCCGTTTTCTTAACGAACAATAACCAGTTGCTCCCAAGGCAGACTAACTTGTCGAATAAACATTGTGCTTGAGAGTTCCTTGAGTTTTGTCCAAAAACTCGACCAATTCAGAAGTGTGCAAAATGATAATGAAATTTGCCTCTACCTGCGTTTCTCAGGGGTTTAACTCAATCCAGAACTCAATTTCACGTGAGGCAGCTGGAGTAATTCCAAATAAATCCATCCGATAAACACCTAGGGAAAGCTCTCTAACCACAATGGACTCTTCTATCTTGTTTGCTTATCGACTGGGGAGATGCCAGATCGGACGAGTAAGACAACAGTAGATGTCGTGGCGATTACGTGCTTGCTGGTCTCTGGGGGGCGGGGTTGGGGTTGGGGGGGGAGGTCCTTCCTCCTAAAACTCCTAACACCCTATGCCATCATATGGGGTGTACTATTTGTACATGCGCTCCACTGTACACTTTCTAAATCCTCAAGACAAAATTTAGATTCAGTATCACACGACAGCTATATAATTAGACAACCAGTCCATAAACCTATTAATCACATCAAAACATCCATACTCTACCATGCCCAGGTAAAGAGAATCAAAAGTCATGTCAAAGACATACGCATACGATTTCTAGTTGCAAGACCCCAACCCTTAATAACACTTATCAACTCTATTAGCAGTGCCCGTTATGCTATCTTAATCTCATATAGAACACTAATTCGCTGGCTCTATGCTAACAGAGTATGAAAGTAGGGAACAAAACTATGAGTCGGTCACCAAATCAAAATAAGTAGTGGCAAAATGATTATGCAACTCAAAGTAAACGCTCCCGTCTACAATTCGGATACTTGGCGAGCTTCCTTTTCTCCAACCATGAATACCCTACACCTAGCTGGTTCCCTTATTTCCACATCCTGAACCCATTATTAGCAGCAACGTGGTATTGGACTATTTTCTTCCGGTCCGAAGTGCCCAAGTTTAATCTAGGACAGGCTGACCTAACATGGTCGGTACTACCACACTCATAACATGCCCTAACAGTTGGGTTTCTAGCATTGACAATATTCGCATTCCTCGACACGCCTCTACAATCCTTTGCCAAATGACCCAAGTGGTTATAAAGATGAAGCATGTAACAACAAGGCCCTCCCGGGTGCATGGTGAAGGTGTGGTGTATTGGGGGGGGGAGAAAGAGGGGGGGGGGGGGGGGGGGGGGAAGGGGGGGTGGGGGGTGGGGGGGAAGAAGGGGGGGGGGGGGGGGGAGTAGTTCAGGTGGTACACTTAGGCCAAGTACCCGTATTCTCTCTTTTTACAGGGTTTGCGGTAGTAGCAAAAGCATTCTCAGTCCTAGTCCTCTTATTATCATCCCTACCATTCTTATCTTTGCTAGGTTCCCCCATATTATAGGTGCTGAATTAAATGAATAACATATAAACAAACATTAAATGCAGCGGAACAAGCAACCTAACAGACGATCTATAATTCATATGATCAATCAAAGAAAAACAAGAAAAGTAATACCTTTGTAGCGTGATCAGTAGAATCAACCGGTGACCTTCACCCTAACATGAAACACCAAGTGAAACCAAGTGATCAAATAGAGATCACCTCTTTGATGTATCCATACTACACTTCCTTGTATACCAATTGATGTTAGTCTAAACCCCGTAACTTTAGATTTCACTTTGATTAATCAAGATATAAAGTGATGGGAAAATAAGAACACAAAAACCTTATGAAAAGAGTGTGTGTGCCGTATGTATATATTAGGAGAGGAAGGGAGAGATATTAGGTAAGTTATTAATCAAATTAATTAGAAGATCAATTAGGAGATAATCATATTAATGTTGATTGGTCAAACAAACTTATCCCTTCCCATACATGCATAAATGACCGGCCCCTATAAGGCTTGTAGGGTCATCCTCTTTTGTTTTTCAAGTCCAATTAACTAAGTACAATACTTAGTTATTAGAAGCCCGATAGTTATCCCATGTTACGTGGATTATTTATATACCATAAATACAATAAACACGATAAATAAATGGTACCTCAGTATATATGTGTGTGACCCCATAGGCTCACATGTATCCAGCCATATAATTATTTATTATGACACAAGCATACCCAACAGCTCCTATAAATGGCCTTTAAGCAGACTTCAAACAGTCAACGTAAACCATATCAAAGATTGACATCCACACACACAAACCTACATGCATCTCAAGTCTGAGGCTGAGACATACCACTTGCGAGATTCACTATTGACGCCCGATCCATGTAGTCTCATACACATAGGATTGTGGGTCAGTCCAATGTTCATCCAATGAACAACATATGAGTTTGGCGGTATCTTCCATTAACATTCATACCATATGAATATGACCAAAACACTCACATTTGCCTTATTTCAATGATACTCCCATATCATTAACTGACAATGGACGATTTAGAACAAATAAATTATTCATGGATTTAAACATGTTAATATAGAACACAGTTGTATAAATGAAGACGATCATACCAGGTATATCAATTCATTGTTTAATGCAACTGCTTAATGTTCCATTATCCAAATACTAAAAACAAATATACATAAGACTACTAGCAGGTCAAAGTTCAATGTTCCTAACATGATAAACATGTTTGGTACAAGACATTAACTTTGTAAAAAGTACCAACTTAGTTGTCATCTGAGTGACCTTTAAGAATACTTGTTTCAAAACTCACATGCAGTGAAGGTTTTGAATAATACGATGATTGTCATTTTGTATATGTGCGTTCAAGTGCTAATACAATAATACTAGCATCGCCTCAATACATTACATAGGTTGCTTAAAGCAAGCAAAACCACCTATATGAGACAGTCTTCTTAACAGCTTCCCAAACTGTGAAGTATTCTTATTCTTTAATGAATAGTGCAACAATGCTTTCAATCAAGCATGTCCAATCAGCAGTATTATCATTTATGATGAAAATCTTACTATGACTAGGATTGAGAGTCATCTCAATCAAAATAAGCATTAGTGTATAAACTCAACACTAATCTCCTTATTAAAATCCGTAAACTATGAACATGTCTTTAGTCCTTTGCAGGCCTTTAGAATGTTCCTTTTATAGTAGTCTAATGACTTTCACTTAGATACTATGGTTTTAGGTTCATCTTGCATTCATGCAAGTGTTACAATTAGTCTAATGCATATCATGACATATATAATGAAACATTTAGCTGAACCAAACATTTTCAAACATGTGTTTAACTCATCAGGTGAGATAGAACTTGAGTTTTGCTCAATGATGTGTCATGTTGTGTTAGACTTATTAATCGCGTATGTATATTTTAGTAAACGTATGCTACAAGGTTACATGTTTTATTTCTTATATTTATCGATAGAAATATTATTCCAAACTAAGGATTAAAATCTAGCTTAGGTGAAATATTATTTCCAATATGTTGACAACATATAAGATATAAGAAAGGCAAAACATAATGCTTTGACTATCTTTAAGGTGTACTCAAGAGTTCTCTTTGTTTCAATCAAAATCAAATTGTTGATTTAAACTTAAGATTCCAGCTTCTAGATGCATGCTCTAACCCATACTTGGATTTTATAGCCTGCACGTTTTCTAAAGATAACTTGGATTCATAAACCCATTTAATTAACACAATGTCCTCGCAAAGTTAATCATTCAAGAAGGATTTTAGACATCTAATTGCCATATTTCATATTCAAGAAATCAAGTATGGTAATTAATATCTTTATTCATTTAACGCTTGCAAGGAAAACAAGCTTTAATCATAGTCAATCGCTTGAGTATAAGTAAAACTCTTACCACAAGGCGCGCATTTAAATGTGTGTACATTTTTGTCCATATTAGTCTTCTTTTAGAAGAACTAATTTAACGTCTCAGACTTACCGATAGTTAAAAGATCAATCAAATTCAAAAAATGATTTTCTTTCATAGACTATATCTTAACATTTATTATGTCGTTAGCTAGTGCATTCAGAAGGTCGTATAAGAAGAGACTTTCTCCAAAAACAGATGCTCCTACTTGCTTCGTGTAAGAGGAGACTTTCTCCAAATACGCAGCAAGTTGAGTAACAATAAAATTGTTCTCATTTGGGAGGTATAATATCTACTGACAGTTCTTGACTCTAGTTTGCTAATAACACACTTAACATGATCTCAACAAATTCAGAACTTCAGTTAAGACTTAATGGGAGTCTTCCCATTCCATAACCTGATGGTGTCTTAGTTACCTTCTTGGTTGGATCCATATTGAGTAAACAGGTGGCTTTACTTAGTTTTGTTAACCTTGATAAGATTAGAGGTAGGTAGTTAAAGTTATCAAAAATCGAACAATATCAATAGAGTTTGATTTTACACATTAGACATACCATAGCGATGTGGTATTCTATGAATAATGGGATTATGAGACAGTATCACAATTCCTTAGATAACCTAGTAACCTTTGGCTCACATACTTGCCAATTTGTTCAAACATAATGGCATTAACATTAATTTCAAGCCAATTGCATGCTATAACGTAGAAGTCTTAGAGAAGTTCAAGGACTTTATGTACATGTCTTAACTAGAAGACATAACACGTTAATTGCTAACATTACGTTACAAGTCTTTGAACATTTCAATGACTTCATGTACATGTCATGACAAGGAGACATGACAAGTCAATTGCTTACTTTATAAGTCTTAGAACAGTTCAAGGACTTTATGCTTATGTCTTTACAAGAAGTCATAAGCATATTAAATAAAGTATTATTAAACACCGACTCTTTGCTTCAACAGTCTTTTCAAGTTAATTACATACTTCTTATTGATGTCTTTACAAGAAGACAATGTCTGTACAAGAAGACACAATCATTTTGGCTAAACCTTTTAGTAAATATAATAAAGTAGGTATTCATTATTTCTTGACACTAGTTCTAAGTAGGGCGACATACATCGAGGTGTATAAGTCCTAGTAGAATATTAGATTTCTTACCACACAGTTAAGAAAAACTATTAGTCATATTGTTATGTGTTATACCTTGCACATAATTAAGATTTCTCCTACTTGTGCATGGC
>BQNB010195665.1:0-11350 GCA_026074375.1 Tanacetum coccineum | reverse complement strand
CACCAATATTAACTTCATTTGTGCTAGCAGGATTAACATTGTTAGTGTTGTTAGCATTATCTTCCTTCTCTTGATCATTATAATCACTATCTTTTCTTGCATCTTCATCAACCTTCTTTCCATCATCATTTGAAGGTTTGGATCCATCATCATGAGAACTCTTTAGATCTTGGGAATATAGTAGATTAGCAGTCCATAATGGTAGCAAAATGTAATTTTTAACAGGTTTTGTCTCCTTTCTAGCTTGACCTGCATTATCACTTTCTTTTGTACCTGCAAAACCATTAGACTGTGTACCTGTAACAATTGGCTCATAATTCATTGTTCTTGTTAGTGCATCATATCAAATAGCCAATCTGGTCCACTACCTACAGCATTAGGTGTACTCTCACTGAACCTAATATGCAAGTTTTCTTCCACTATCCTTGTTTTACTATTTAATACTCTAAAGGCTTTACTATTTAAAGAGTATCCAACAAAGAAACCTTCATCAGCCTTACCATCAAATTTGCCTAAGTGATCTATGGTATTGAGAATGGTAACAGGACACCTAAATGGTCTCATAAAACTTAAAGTTTGTGTTCTACCATGAAAAAGTTCATATAGGGTCTTGTTATGATGCTTAACTACTAACACTCTATTTTGCACATAGCAAGTAGTATTAACTACTTCTGCCCAAAAAGTAGTTGGCAACTTAGAATCAACTAGCATAGTCCTAGCAGCCTCAATTAATGTCCTATACCTTCTTGTTTATTTTGTAAATAAAGTTGTCATTTAAAATGTATGGTTATAGTCATTATGATTCAATTAAATTTAGATGGTTAACTAAAGCCATAAAAGATTCCCACAATGAACCTCCTTTAATAGCGTATCAATGTTGGAAGAATGCTATATATGAAGAGGCCCTTAGGAAAAGTTAACAAATGCATCAAACTTTTGAGAAGAGCTCCCTAACAATGACCCATAAGTTGGACGACATGATAGAATTGCCTAAGTCACAACCTAAGAGAACATATACAGAGGATTTAGAATATGAGATGGTTATGGTTAAGATGCCTAGGTGTATGTCATGGTTAGGTTCTACCGATGCATATGATGAGCTTATAGGTAGTCTAGGTATGATAAATAATGAGGTAGGAAATATAACCCACAAAGTATCCTACAAGTCCTCTCATTATTTGAGGTATACACACCACCTGAGACTCACTCAAAAGATTTAGAAGAGACTTTAGGAACCCCAATGGAGGTAGAACCTTTAGACCACACTAAACTCAAGGATGTAGGCGTGGATACTTTTAATCATGACATTCCTCTTAGTTCTAGGGAAGTTCCTATTTTTAATGAACCGGAGCCTCAACCACAACCCTTACCTAGTTGTCCATCTTTAGATGAATGTCTAGGAGAAGAAAGAGGCTACGATCCACCAACCAAGCCACATAGTCCGGATAGTCTTAAGATGAAGGTAGTAGATCATTTAACCATTCATACACCGCCTTTACCTCACGTGGTGCCTCTACACCATAAGGATATATATTGCTATTATCACCCATGTATGGTTGACCCTAAAAAATATTATGGATTTAAACTAGGTTTATTAGGACAAAGTAGATCCTTAGGTGTTGATTTTTCAAATTTGGAGGTGATAGAGAATAATTTCTTAAGAGGACTTAGTTTACCCATTAAGCCAAATGAATTAGGAAATGTAGGATTATAGAAACACACCATTTGGAGCATATAATTCAACAACTACTTTTTCAACATATGGTTCATTTTCACCACAGTGGTCTGTACCATTACTATCACCCGCACTTGACCTTAAGTATAGGGGACCTCCCCATTTAAATGTAAAATAAGGGTAGAGTCAAGCTCGTGACATGAAGAAAAACAAGCACTTATTGAGAGGCAACCCAATCTTTTATTTCCCCGCATTTTAGGAGCGTCATGTGTTTTTATCTTTATTTGTTTGTTTTTATATGTTTGAATTGTATGTGATCATGCTTTATTTTTTTTAACCTCGTCTTAATTGTAACCAAAGGTATTTTACATCAATTAAATTGTAAAGGAAAACATCCGGTTTTTAAGAACCATTTCAAACATGTAAAATAAATAATTTAGATTAATTCGCGTCGTTTCTTGTATGTCTTGTGTGTTTGTTTCGAGTCATATGATTGTGCTAATTATTCTTGTGGTTTATGTAGTAATTTTTACGGGAAATAATTAATAGGATACTTGTGCAGAATATTTTCCCAAGAAAATAACATTTTTTACAAAGTCTGGAGACGGCGTCTGGAATTTTTCTAGACGGCGTCACCACTCCAGCTCATGTAAAATTCATATTTTCTTGAATTTTCAATAATTAATTTTGTGTAATCTCCAAAATTTTTAATTTTCCTAATCCTTGCAGAAAGGCACAATTAAATTAGTACATTCATCCTATTTTACTGTTTTCGTAGTGTTTAAACCCTAATAATTATGTTGTGTAGCGAGATTGTATTACTATAACTTTACATAAGAAAATACGGCTCAATTGTTAGTTAAAGAGTTTAATATTATTTTTTGGGTAAAGGGTTTCCCCGGTAAATTTTATTACTCCAACAAACAGTTAAGTACAAAGGATGAGGGTAAGTCCCACATATCTGCCCATTATATAGGCAAAACTAAATCCTTAAAGGAAGGTACACAAAGTAACTAGACTACAAAAGAAACAAGAATAACAATTTCTTCTTACGACCTCGAACTTTGATATCTAAACTATCGCATATATCTTAAATCTTGTCATGAATATCCTGGCCTTCATACATATCATCGTCAGATGGGTCGAAATCGTAATTACCATTCACATAAGATTCCTTATATTATTCCAATAGACTATTAGTACCATGGTCAACCTTCTTTAAAGCCAGAAAATTTGCCATATCGTTTTGAACTGATGCAACTTCACCCTCACTATCATGATCACTCGAAGAATCAACCCTTGTTAAAGGTTAACCCTCATCATCCACAAGGGTAACCTTCCCATCAATAATAAGTATTTTCACTTTATCAAAATTTTCAAAAATAGGGGTAGTACTAGTACTACTAGATTCCACATTCCAAAATGAGGATCCACTAGATTTGGCATTTTTACTAGCCAGATTTCAAGTCCCACCATTTGTACCAAAATCAATATTATTATCAATCGAATTAAGCACATCAAATGGGTTTGAATTACTAACCTCTATTGTAGGCTCCACATCTTTCTTCTTAGGACCAATCAGAACACCTCTAGGAGTTTTGCTAGGCTTCTTCATGTTCTTTACCACATCCAAGTCTATATTTTTAGGACACTCATCTTGAACATGACCAAAAACTTTACAACACGTACATCTAGGAGGTTTTCATTCATACTCAACATGAACATTACACGTATAGAACCTTTCCCTAACAAGTTTAAGCATAGCTACCACAATATTATCTTTCAACTCCACATCAGCTCGAACCTTAATTAATGCTCTAGCATTGCTTGACCTACCCCATGATTGTATGCACATGTTAGATGTATAAGAGTCAAACGGCAAAGGAGTACCAAACTTAGTAGCAATAGCACTCAAACCATCCTCACTAAATGCGATAACATGGACACCATGGAGTTTAACCCAAATTGGAACATTACCTACATCTTCTTTCAGTAAGTTCACATCTGGAATCCACTTTTTAGAATAAGTAGATTGTTGCGAATAAACCATGGACCATTTGCAAGCATCACATCCAAGCCCTCCATAGAGCTAAACTGAAAGGAGAATATCCCAGTAGACAAGTTAAGCATTGATTTAACGAGTCTATATTTACCTCAAGTGTTCCTAACATAGTTAGCAACAACAAGGTAAGCCACACACTTTCCCAAAAAGAAACCATACTCCGTATTAGCAAACCGTTCACTAATAGCTCTAATAGACTCTACCGAAACAAACATATCAACCCTGTTTCCCCTCGGTGTAAATAAAGTACGAAAATTCATAGCCTTCCTACTCGGTCCACCAGTAAATAAATTAGCATAAGAAGTACCTTTGTTTGGATTAGCAGTAGATTTACTTTGTGTCAGCCCATCATTTTCATCATGCAGAGTATCCTCCTTATTCACAGCCAAATTCCTAGGAGTAACTGTGGTAAGAGACGAATTCACACCATCATGATCCTTACCAACATCATTAACCATATTTGAGATCTGAGCAACACCCACTATAGCTCACCCTAATTCTCCCATCCCCTATAGCTACAACTCCTACAATCATACACCATGCTTTTTCTTATTAGTATCGTAATAGGCTAATACATGATACATTTTATGTGCTTTTATATTTATTTTATACTTGCATCATTTTGCTAGTATGAAAACACTGCCCACTCTTAATGAAATAAAAAGCATCACATATACATCTAAAACATAAATGAACCTTCATGTGCTTCAATCGTTTTTCTCTTTATAGGAAAAAGTAAAAGTTAAAACTTCGTGTTTGGTAAAAGAAACTCGAGAAATACTGACAGTATAAGAGAACCTAATTAAGAGTTTAAGACTATCGTACTTGTACGAAGCCAACTTTCGCTAATGACTGAAATGAGTCGAGATATTTTTTTTCTCATCTAATAAGCTTGTTAAAGAAAAATTCCAAATAAAGAATTCGTGATTTCGCGACAAATCGGAAAAGCGTGATTTCTTTAGAATATCGACACGTGTACATTTGAGTTACTATAACGTCATGAAAATGTTTTTACACGATTCGAACACGGTATACTCGATTAAATTTATAAATTTTGTCTATACAAAAAAGACAAATGAAATAAACAATAGTTTTATTTATTCAAAAATCGTTTATGTTTTTCGAGTAATTAAAGCATGTTTCGACTTATTTCTATTTTAATTCCGAGTTTTTCAGCTTTTCAAAATTTTTTCCTAAGCAAATTAACCAAAAAGAGTAACCACAACTACCTAACACACTAATCTAATTCAAACACAAAAACAAACTCAAAACACAAAACACAAAACAAACAAACAAACTGATCATCAAACACACACTCACAGACATACACCCCAATACGTCAGAACAAAATGAAGAACAATAAATAATTGAAATGAAGAACAGAGTAAGGTAATGTATATGTAGGGTTTTCCGCTCAATATCTTTTAATGTTTTTGAGTTAATTTATTAATGCTTAAATTGATTTAGGGTTTAACTTAATAGTAAGGTTAAATAGATTTATGGTTTAATCTAATATGGTTTAAATTGGTTAACGGTTTTAGTTAATTTTTTTGTTAAAGGATCTAGGGTTTATCACTTTGTTTCCATTTTATCTTGTTGTCTATGTACTTTTGTTCTTTTTTGGTTTATTGTACCTTTTATCCCTTTTTGGTCTGGAATTTCCCCTAGAGAAGACATTTTTTAGAATAATCTTAAATGCATGTCACTTATAGTTATATATAAATGATTATGTCAATTTAAGTAGAAAAATGATTTGTAATGTTTAATTTTTATTTGTTATGCAGCCGTATCACTGCAGAGTTACCATACGGTCGAAACTAAAAATGATCCCGAAGATTAAAGAAAGGATTTCTAGTTCCAAGAAGCGACTGGATCTTTTTAAAAGGATTGTATTTGGAAAGTGATTAGATCTCGATGACAAAGACTATGACAACCATTTTATGAACTATGTTCTTCACCATCAAAGACCCGGCCTCAGTAAGAGTATTGATTCAAATATCTTATTTGATGTTTATGGTCGTACGATAATGCTATTAAAGGGCAGAGTTTTTCTTGGTGACTGGTTAGTTGTTTTCCCTGAATATTTGGATGACGACATTCCTCCTTTTGTTAGACGCTTGTTTCTAGACAAATCGAAAAAACAAGAAAAGAAGAAGGATGGTTTAGGTAAAGCTGCAAAAGGTAAAGCAGCCCAGCTAAGCGATAAAGGTGATAAAGATAATGTGATGAATGGAGACTTAGGTGAAATGTCACATAAAAGCTACGAAAAAGGTAAGCAGCCCAGCAATGCGCAAAGGAGATAAAGACATACGACGATTAGAGACATAGGTGAATCTAAGTTCATGAAGGATGAAGAGTGGCAACAGATTGAGTGTTGATGATTTCCGTACTTGTTTGTTTGTTGTATATGTGTGACTTAATTTTTAGGGGCAAGAGGATAAAAAGGGTTATCCCCGAAACTTTATTCTAAGGATGAAGAGGATTTAGCAGCTTGGGACGATTTTCCTTAAAGTAAATACTATTGGGAAGAATTTCATAACAACGTTGTGAATTTGATTAAAAAACGCAAAAACAATCACATTGAGTTTAAGAAAGACAATCTTTCTAAATTACCAACGTACACCATACATGGATTTCCTTGGGCACTTAGCAAGTATTGTCAAGTACCTTAAATTTTTTTAGATACCAAATCTATTTGTCTAACTAACGACATTTACAAGATTGGATATTGGAATCGTTCCCCAACAGTTATCGCTGGTGGTCTAAAAATCAGAAGTGATACCCATGTGTCTTAAATGGTCCAAAAAAAAACAAATTTGAAAAACGCAATTACCTTAGCATACCGTTAGCATACCATAACGAATTTAAGTTATGAAATATTATTTAATTTTGTTGTATATGTTATATTTATGACCATGTTGTGATTTTATTTTAGGAAGCTTCAACCGACTGATGAAGAGATGGGGCAGAACTGGTATAGAAAATCGTATGACTATTTTAACGTGAAGGAAAAGACAGTATAAATAGGATGACTTGAGCGGCAACGCTCATGATATGAATCCGATTCAAATGATTCGACAGATGGACGTGGGTGCCACAGATGGAGAAAAGTTAGTGTTGAGAGCTAGAAATATGTCGACATAATGCAGTAGCTGAAGTTGAAGAAACAAAATCAGCTAGACAGATTGTGCTAAAAAATAAGGTTAGGTTCTTGGAAGCTAAAGTTGACAAACTGTATTTGGATCATGATGCAAAGGTTGGTACTCCTCACTCCTGATGCAAAGGTTTGTCTAATTTACCATAAATTACTATCACTCATATATTTGTAAACAATAATTTAATAACCGCAATAACTTATATAAGCCATGAGGGCTCTTGATGAAGAATGAGGACCTAATGCAATTGTTTGTATATAATTGTAAAATATTTTTCATGAATAGCATTAATTAAAAACTATTTAAAAACCAAACTTGATTATATAGGAGATCCATATACGCAGCCATCGAAGTTGAACAAAATAATACTAATGCCGTTGGTAATCCTGATGAGAATGAATGACCTAATCCAAAGGTTTGTATAAATTATAAAATATTTTAATAGTTACACAACGGGAGTGGTCTAGTAGGCGTATTACCCTCACTTGGAGCAGTGGTCATAGCTCGCGTATTTCTTTGCTTTTGGTTATTCTGGTGATGGCGAGAGTTATCCTTGTATAGAAATAAATGTTTTTACGGTTTATTTGTATTAACAATCTCTCCCTTTATAGTGATAAATAATAGAAATATAAGCTCCCCCTTGCTTTGAGAGTACCTACAAAAAAATATGTTAAAAAATAAAGTTGAAGCCACTGTTTGCCTGGATCAGCCAAAACCTTTTCAAAAGTGTTTCGCCCTTTACAATAAGAGTCCTCCGCTTGCCAGCATAGCAAGGCATGTAACTAAGCTGAGCGCTGCTTCACCAGCAATACCATCCATAACGCCATAGTAGCAGCAATGTCGCCACCGCACTCCCCTGCAACCAGTGCATAGCCATACGCCCGCCGACCGCAGCTCTAGCCAAGTAGCGCAAAGCCCCCAGTAAGCAAGCAACATGTGCCTGACGTTCCCGCAAACTTCGTTGACCTCCTGCTCCCGTACAAGCATCAAAAAAGATAAGTCATGCATCCACTAAGACAGGCAAAATACCAAGAACTAACTAGTGAACATAGATCACTTTTATAAACAAAACAAACAACCATTTTAGTGACTTTGTGTCACATACAAATAGGTAAAAATAAGAACAAGGAAATGTTCTTCTTAAACTAAAAACCTAAAAATTAAAAATAAAACACAATATTATTCTCATAATCTTCACCAAACGTCTTATGGGAAGTTTTGGTGGGTAAAAGTAGTGAGACATTCAAGAATGTGATTGAGAATGGATCTCAATTCGTCGCGAGGATCATTGACGATCACCTGAGTTCGTTGGCAATGCTCACAAAAGGTTTCGTGAGTTAGAGGTGGCAGAAGATCATTTGACCACATTAGTCGAGAAAATGGCAAAAGGTGTGGTGGTAAAGGTGGTAGAGGTGGTTCCATCTCCATGACTTTAGGTTCCGATGGTGGTTGGATAGCCAAACATTCGATGGAGTCGAACGTGGGTTGAGTAGGAGGAGGATCGGTGGTCCTAGGTGGGAGATCTTTGAGTGAGTCAAAAAAAGGATGAGGAGATGTGGGAGGAGTTGAGAAGATGATCTCAACGAGCTCTATGTTGATTGCAATGGTGATGATTTCTTGGATGGTTGAGTAGGTGCCGGAGGTGGTGAGGTTAAAGGAGTTGGTGTTGCCTTCGGAGTGGCTAGAAGTTCACTTGGAGAGAAGCCCGATGGTGCAATGGAAGTTATTGGTGGAGAATCATGAGGTGTAGAGGGAGGTGCTCGTTTGATAGTCACTTGGAGGAGAAAAACATTGGAAGGGTGGTGTAACACCCCTATTTTCACAATGCGTATCAGAATACACAATGGGGGTTACTTCAAAGCACAATACACCAAGATATAGAAAACGACTCAAAAGAGACGTTTATAAAACATGTGTTCCATTATTTAAATCAGAGTAAAAGCGTTAAGTCCCACATAAATCGTAACCAAAATCATCACAACATTTGAAAAGTAATTGTTTCAAATTAAAGACATTGTTTTACGAAAACAAGGAACACATTAGCAAGCTTCTACACAAAAGACCACACGCACAAGACCTCCACTCCATCGTTGCCATCACCCTTGGTTACCTGAGATAAAACATGCTAAAACGTCAACAAAATTGTTGAGTGAATCCATAGAGTTTGTAAACAATTAGTAAAAACTTTGAACACACATATAGTTCTCGGGAAAACATTGCAACGAATACAATGTATCAATCTTTCATTTCACGCATTAAGCTCATGACACCGATACCTTAACAATACATATATCTTTTCATATGTCTAAAACTGTGCCCCAAAACAAGGTATTATTGTCTCATACCTACGCGTCTCAATACAAAACGTCGGTTTGACAGGGTGTTCACCAATGGATCCATACTCCGAACGGGGTTGTCAAACCTAATAGATCTATTTAATGCACTAGCGTTTATCTCTCGGGTAATTAACGGTTCATGAAATTAGGGACTTTGACAATAGCTACTCATGCGCAAATAATCTCATAATCGGGTCCAGCATACCATAAAATCATATGTGTTCGATTTTTAAAACAAGCATGTATCTCCCTCGCAAGCTTGGTTTAAAAAAAACAACAAATCATTAAGATTTAAAAAAAAATGAAGCGGCTATGAACTCACCTTAATCAAAATTATCCCAAAAATCAACCTTAATCAATAGCAAACAAACTTCAACGTCTCACTCAAACCGCGCGGTACATATATAATATATATCTGCGGTACGTGACTAACGAGAACATATATCATAATAAACATAACTAGCATATATTATAAATATAATACCAAAACCCATCTCCAAGTGACGAGAAACGCAAACATTACTTCGACTCAAACCAACAATGTTCATACGTTTACCTACAAAGTTTTTCTATTATTATACGAAAGTTCTCGAAAGAAAGGATAATATAGAAACCAACATAAAATTTTTGTCGATTATTAATTCACTAACAATTAACGCACCATTATCACAACAAGTACCATATTTAAAAGTGTACGCAGGTTTGACTTTCAAAAAGTCAAACTTCGTAGTTGACTTTCCTACAAAATTTTACCAATCTTAATTTGGCCGTAAAATCTTCGTTTTTAAGAGTTACGAGATTCACTTTATATCAAAACGAACCTAAGGACATTCTTTATCATTCTTTAAAGCCTAAAATAGATTTCGAATTTTTTTTGACACACCACGCGGCTGTCAAACTTTCTGGTCAAAAATACCCTTTCCAAAGCTCATTAAAACCTCATTTTTCACCTTCAACAACATCAAAAATACACCTAGCTATCTTATCTCCGTCCACTAGACCCATCGAACTCATGTTGGACTCATAAATATTCATTTGACACATTCGCACTTGAATCTATAGTAATAATCATATGCATGCTATATATAAAACAAAATGACATCACGAGAGAGTTAGACGACTTACAAACAACAAGTAAACGCAAGAAAAACCGACAACAAAGTTTCGTTCGGCTTCCCCTTTTGTGGTTCGAACTCGAACGGAACTCGAACGGCAAACACCAAACACCCAACAAAAAAAAAAAACCCATTTTTTTTTCATTCAAACAAACCAACCCAAACCTCCCAATAAAATCACTTATCTAACTAAATAATCCTAAAAACCCCTTTTAATACATTATAAACCTATTTATTAATTGAAAATGTATAGAACAAAAAAAAACCCGAACTCAAAAAAACTCAAACCTGCCCTTAATTACCAAAAAAAACGCCTAAAATTAAATACCATCCGGTTGGAAGTTGTCATTTCGTTACTCTAAGGATATGTAAGTATTGATAGAGGAATCAAAAAATTATAAGACGGAATCGTATTGCATGTGAGTTTTCACAGCAAGTGTGTTGGTGGTTGGTGGATGGTGGTGTGAGACCGTTGGCCAACAAAGTGGGACGGGAAGAGTGAGTGTGTTTTATTTGTAAAATGGGTGTAAAATGTAATGTATAATTTATAACCTTTTATTTACATAGTAGGACCAAGTATTGGGCCAATTGACACATTTAGGTCATTCCCACTCTTCCTAAGCATAGATATCTTACACACCTAAAATCCTATATAGTTTTTTCCTTAAAAAAAAACCAAAAAAACCAAAAACCCCTAAAGATAGCTCGGGATTATACTTCCGTGGCTATTTTTCCTTCGACCAAATTTAATTCGGACTAATACATTTAATTAAATGTTGATTTACGTAAAACAAGACTTTCAACACGCCTTTTATAAAAACACAAGGAAAAGACATAAAACATCAAAGTAAATAAAAACCGTTCTCTCTTAGCAAAACACAAATATTTTTAACTCTCTCAGATGCTTTAACCACTAAATACATAACAACTATATCCAACTATATAGTAAAATAATTATCATGGTTCAAGGTAAGTATTGACCTGAAACTCAGGTTGTTACATTCCTC
>BQNB010195663.1:0-11350 GCA_026074375.1 Tanacetum coccineum | reverse complement strand
ATATATATATATATATATATATATATAGAGAAGGAATATAATGAGAAGGGGTCTTAAAATGAGAAGGATAAGAAGCCATGAGATCGCGCCATGTGTCCCATCTCACCCTCTCATTTTTTATAACTTCAAAGGTGTTTTTGTCATTTTACCCTTATTTATTTAATATCTATTTTTTGCATCGTCTCTCACACATAATTAAATACACAAACAATAACATAAACACATATTAAAATTAAAAAAAATCCGAAATTTTTTAAAAAAAACTTCCAAATTTTTTTTTCCGAAAATTCGCAAATTTGAAAATTAAAAAAAAAATTTGAAAATTAGGAAAAAAAAATTCGAATTTTAATAAATTTTTTTTCGAAAAAATCGATATTTTTTGAAAATTTGAAAAAAAAGTTGGAAAATTTGAAAAAAAAATCAATGTTTTTTTGAGATTTAGAAAAAAGGTTCAAAAACTTAAAAAAAAGTTCGAAAATATGAAAAAGTCCGAATATTGGAAAAAAGTTTGAAAAGTTGAAAAAAATCGATATTTTTCAATTCGATTATTTGAAAAAAAGTTTGAAAATTTGAAAAACAAATCGATATTTTTTGAAAATTTGAAAAAGTTCAAATTTTAAAAAAATATTGAATATTTGGAAAAATTTCAAAAATTTGAAAAAATCGAAAATTTTCAAATCGGAAACTTGAAAGAAAATTCGAAAATTTAAAAATTTTGAAAAAAATATTTCGGAATTTTTTTTGAAAAATTTCCGAAAATTTTCAATTTTTATTTTTTGAACATTTAAAAGAAAAATCCGAAAATTTAAATAACAAATTTTTCTGAAATTATTTTTTTTGGAAATTTTTTTTTGAATTTTTTTTGAAAAATAATTTCTTTGAAAAAAAATTCCGAGATTTTTTTCCGAAAATTTCTTTTTACAATTTTTTTAAACATTTTTTCGATAAGTATGCATTTTAGTGCATATGTTAGAGGTACTTTAGGGCATCCGTTTAAGTAAAAGGTTTTACTAAATTATAAACTGTGATACATTGATTTTGAATTAGACTTGGTGCATCACATTGTATATAACTAGTGCATCATAGTATGTAAACATGATGAATCACAGTTGAATTAAACTATAAACAATATGATGCTTTAAATAGTGATGTGGTAACAAATAACTATGATGCAGAAAAACCAACATTCTAATGCAGTGGATATTAAATCATTACTTATAATACATGTTTTTAGTTGTAAAACATATAACATTTATTACTAAAATCAATTCTCATTGTTCATGAAGTATCCTTATTTAATACATTGTGATGCAGTAACTTTTTAACTGAGATGTACTAACTTTTTTTTACTGTAATGCACTAACAAAATACATTGTGATGCAGTAACTTTTTTAACTGAGATGTACTAACCTTTTTAACTTTAATGCACTAACAAAATACATTGTGATGTATAATTTTTTTAACTGTAATGCACTAACAAAATATATTGTGATGCAGTAACTTTTTTTAACTCAGATGTACTTACTTTTTTAACTGTAATGCACTAACAAAATACATTGTGACGCAGTAAATTTTTTAACTGAAATGTACTAACTGTTTTTACTGTAATGCACTAACAAAATACATTGTGATGCAGTAACTTGTTTAACTGAGATGTACTAACTTTTTTTACTGTAATGCACTAACAAAATACAATGTGATGCACTAACATTTTCAACTGAGATGTACTCACTTTTTTAAATGTAATGCACTAACAAAATACATTTTGATGCAGTAACATTTTTAACTGAGATGTACTAATTTTCAAATTTTCGATTTGAAAAATATCAAAATTTTCAAATTTTCTAAACTTTTCCAAATTTTAGATTTTTTTTCAAATTTTTGAACTTTTTTCAAATTTTCAAAAAAAAATATCGATTTGTTTTTCAAATTTTCTAACTTTTTTTCAAATAATTGAATTGAAAAATATCGATATTTTTGTTTTCAACTTTTCAAACTATTCAAAACTTTTTTCCAACTTTCGAACTTTTCTTCATATTTTCGAACTTTATTTTTCAAGTTTTTGAACCTTTTTTCAAAATCTCAAAAAAAACATCGATTTTTTTTCAAATTTTCGATTTTTTTTTCAAAATTTTCAAACTTTTTTTCAAATTTTCCAACTTTTTTTTTCGAATTTTCAAAAAATATCAATTTTTTTGAATGATGTATAATTTTTTTAACTGTAATGCACTAAAAAAATATATTGTGATGCAGTAACTTTTTTAACTCATATGTACTTACTTTTTTAACTGTAATGCACTAACAAAATACATTGTGATACAGTAACTTTTTTAACTATGATGTACTTATTTTTTTTACTGTAATGCACTAACAAAATACATTGTGATGCAGTAACTTTTTAACTGAGATGAACTAACTTTTTTTACTGTAATGCACTAACAAAATACATTGTGACGCGGTAACTTCTTAACTGAGATGTACTAACTTTTTTTACTGTAATGCACTAACAAAATACAATGTGATGCAGTAACATTTTTAACTGAGATGTACTGACTTTTTAAAATGTAATACACTAACAAAATACATTTTGATGCAGTAATATTTTTAACTGAGATGTACCAATTTTCAAATTTTCGATTTGAAAAATATCGATTTTTTCAAATATTGAAATTTTTTCCAAATTTTCAATTTTTTTTTAATTTTTGAACTTTTTTTCAAAATTTTCAAAAAAAATATCTATTTGTTTTCACTAATCGAATGAAAAATACGATATTATTTTTTTTTTCAACTTTTCAAACTTTTTCCAATTTTCGAACTTTTTTTCATATTTTTCGGAACTTTTTTTTTCAGTTTTAGAACAATTTTTCAATCTCCCCAAAAAAAACATCGATTTTTTTCAAGTTTTTGAACTTTTTTCAAATTTTCAAAATAAAATATCGATTTGTTTTTCAAATTTTCAAACTTTTTTTCAAATAATCGAATTGAAAAATATCGATATTTTTTTCAACTTTTTCAAAATTTTCTTCAAATTTTCCAACTTTTTTTTTCGAATTTTCTAAAAATATCGATTTTTTCGAAAAAAAATTTCTCAAATTTTAGATTATTTTTTCTAATTTGCGAATTTTCGAAAAAAAAATTTTTGAAATTTTTTTATATGTACTTACTTTTTTAACTGTAATGCACTAACAAAATACGTTGTGATGCGGTAATATTTTTAACTCAGATGTACTATCTTTTTTAACTATAATGCACTAACAAATACCATTGTGATGCAGTAACCTTTTAAACTAAGATGTACTAACTTTTTAACTGTAATCCACTAACAAAATACATTGTGATTCAGTAATATTTTTTACTGAGATGTACTAACTTTTTTAACTGTAATGCACTAACAAAATACATTGTGATGTAGTAACTTTTTAACTGAGATGTACTTAATTTTTTAACTGTAATGCACTAACAAAATACATTGTGATGCAGTAACTTTTTTAACTATGATGTACTTACTTTTTTTACTGTAATGCACTAACAAAATACATTGTGATGCAGGAACTTTTTTAACTAAGATATACTAACTTTTTTTACTGTAATGCACTAACAAGATACAATGTGATGCAGTAACTTTTTTAACTGAAATGTACTAACTTTTTTAGCTATATTGCACTAACAAAATATATTATGATGCAGTAACATTTTTAATTGAGATGTACTCATTTTTTAAAATGTAATGCACTAACAAAATACATTTTGACGCAGTAACATTTTTAACTGAGATGTACTAATTTTTTTAACTGTAATGCACTAACAAAATATATTGTGATGCAGTAACTTTCTTAACTCAGATGTACTTACTTTTTTTAACTGTAATGCACTAACAAAATACATTGTGATGCAGTAACTTTTTTAACTGAGATGTACTAACTTTTTTTACTGTAATGCACTAACAAAATACAATGTGATGCAGTAACATTTTTAACTGAGATGTACTCACATTTTTAAATGTAGTGCACTAACAAAATACATTTTGATGCAGTAACATTTTTAACTGAGATGTACTCACTTTTTTAAATGTAATGCACTAACAAAATACATTTTGATGCAGTAACATTTTTAACTGAGATGTACTAATTTTCAAATTTTCGATTTGAAAAATATCGATTTTTTCAAATTTTTGAAATTTTTCCAAATTTTCGATTTTTTTTTCAAAATTTTGAACTTTTTTCAAATTTTCAAAAAAAAATATCGATTTGTTTTTCAAATTTTCAAACTTTTTTTCAAATAATCGAATTGAAAAATATCGATATTTTTTTTTCAACTTTTCAAACTTTTTTCCAATTTTCGAACTTTTTTTCATATTTTCGAACTTTTTTTTTCAAGTTTTTGAACCTTTTTTCAAAATCTCAAAAAAAACATCGATTTTTTTTTCAAATTTTCGAAATTTTTTTCAAAATTTTCGAACTTTTTTTCAAATTTTCCAACTTTTTTTTTGAATTTTCAAAAAATATCGATTTTTTCGAAAAAAAATTTCTCAAATTTTCGATTTTTTTTTTCTCCATCCTTTTTTTTCCCATTCGACACTTTACATTTATCAATATTTTCGAAATTTTTAAATTCAACACCACAGAGTTTTTGGAACCCTTATTTTCACACAAAATCCAAAAAAAAACCATCGACTTTTTTTTTCTCACATTTATAGAACTTTACTTCTCCATACACTATTGATTCCTAGTTTTTCGAATTTTCGAAGACACATTATCAAATTTGTTTTCTCGAGAAACTATTCTTTTAATCTTTTCTCAACTTTGCAGGATTTTTTAAATCACTATCCTTTACTGATGTGTAGATGAAAACCAGTTCTAATTCGATTAATGTGTGAGCAGCTACGATATACAAAAAAATCGATATTAAAAATAATTAAGTAAATGCGTGAAACGCTAAGGAAAACAGAGGACCCTTGCAGTGTATAAAAAAGGAGAGGGTGAGATGGCGTAACAACATGACGCGAGACGTCAGTGCTTCCTGAGCCTTTTATTTTAAGAGCCTTTTGAATTGATACCCCTCGGACACCCTGTATAAGATGCGCATGTATATATATGTATCATGTGGTGTATGTTTGTATTATTCTATAATATAATAAACGGTAGGTATATGATATATATATATGTATATATATTATGATATTAATATATACTATTATATATATACATAATTACAGAATATAAATACGTTATGGAGATGTGTTTGTAGTGTTGTGTGTAGTGTATGTATCAAATGTGTCATATATAAAGCATAACAACAAGTATAGTATAGCACCAAACATTCTACCCTGCACACAAAATTAAAATAAAATAAAGATAACATACTGTCAGTCTACAATACGTTAAGTGTATGAACACTGTATAACGTAGTATGTATCATCACCGTAAATGATAATATATGATATATACAATATATATCATATATATTAAATATATATATATATATATAGCGGTCACATTAACAAGAACCGATTACAATAAGTCATATTCATATTATAATATCATAATACCATATACATATAGATTAATTGAGACAAAAAAGTAGACACTTCATGCCATCTGCGCTTAGCGGAACATAACACTTTAAATGCATCGACATAAAGAAAGTACGAAGGACAATGTAGACACTATATGCCAACTTAACGATAAACATGTGACATTCTGTCAGCATGGTATTTAACCATACCAAGCCATTTTGATCCTCTCTATGGAGACTTGGCTACTTACACACCATCCTACAACACAAAATATGGCTTATTTCTTCCTTTACAGCTATAAATGCTCCCATATTTAGCTTTAAACAATTCCTAATATGTTTCAAATTGCAAGTAAATATACACAACACAAAGGTTTCTCATTCCTCCTTTTCCAACTCAAAACCAAAACAGAATACTCACGACTCAAGATAGGACATATCACTACTTCTACTCCTCCTAGAACATCAGCTTGACACACAGAGCGAGCATAGAAGAAGTTTGGTTTTTGATTATTTTTGCAACGTATTTGCACATTATATTACAAGGCTTTAAGTAATAATACTAAGTGCAACAATACTTGAGGGTTTGATTTAGGTGTTATCACTTGTCTCCTGGCTCATCAATCTCACATCAAACTATAGGTGTGCACGCAATATTCATCACACTATTTTCATTTAATAATATTAGTTTATATAATCTCATTCACATCAAATTATCCATTCACCAAACTAGTTTTTGTATATCACCAACTAGTTTGTATTTTTAAAGGGGAAACAAGTAAATATTTAGAAATGTAATCTTGTAAAGATGTTACAAAATGACTAGTAATAATATACTCATACACATAAATTACATATTTTGTCACTAAATAAGTTACTTGTTGAAATATTAGCTTTATGGTTAAAAATGGTTATATATAAGCTTGAACTAGTAAAGTTGTGTATTTTATTCTTGTTCTTAAATTTAAATTTATTTGTGATAAATTGGTGAAAAGGACTAGGTTAGTATGAATTTTTTGTTGTAATGAAAAATAATAAAAATTGGTGGAAGAGATTAGGCTAGTATGGAGTTGCAATTTGTGGATGAATTTAAGTGGTAGAATAAAAATTATTATGTTGCTGTCCAGATTTGTTACCTAAGTTTCTGGACAGTAAATATGGTCCTAGATAGTCGAGGCCTTAAAAATATGATAGTTTATCTTCATACGAACGCGTGGATATAAAGAACGCAAAAATCTGACTTACAACGAATGAGATATGGTCAAAAGAAGTTTAGTAATTTTTTGGCAAAACTGTCTAGTTTCTAAAATCTTGTTTTTGACCCGTTTCAAGTTCGAGTCGGGTTAAACTTAAAAGAGAAAACTTGTAGATCATGATTTTTCCTTAAAACCTTGCTTTCGGTCAACCCGTGAATCATTATAACGAAGGAGTTACGCCCTTCCAAAGTTGGACTATTTTATGAAAAATTTATAAAGTTCATGCATGTATTCTTACTAATAAAAGGTGTTGTTTGGATATTAAAATGGGATTTTCGGGCGTTTTCAAGTTCGTTTGAGTTATAAAAACCTTAAGAAATATTATAGTATGATTTATATGTTATTTATATGCGTCGTAAACTTTTAAAAATATTATTTAGTAAGTTAGATAGAATTTATTATATTGATTGATTAAAAATAATAATAGAGCATATAAAGACGGATAAAAATGGCGAATTAGACGTAAACGTTATTTTGACTTATAAAACTAAAACGCAAACTATTAGGTGGTGATATAATGTTATAAAAATATATTGCATCATTTCATTTCACTTTAATAATTCTAAGTCGACCCATATTTAATTAGGTTGCATTCGGAACTATTTGTGACGTTTTCCTTTGTTGATTTTCTTGAAACCTATACCATTCATTTAAGGTGAGTTTATAGCCCCGCTTTAACTATTTACAATTGTTTTATAAATCTCGGGGTGAGATACATTGCTCGTTTTTACGCATAGATGCAAGTTCTTTACTTTACATTCGTTTAAATGAATACAATTTATCCTAAGTAGCGATAACCCATTTTGCCCTAAATATCATGAACCAATTATTACAGTATGTAAGCGCGAGTGTTATAAATAGATCTATTGGGACTGACATCCCCGTTCGGGTAATTTAGGCGCTTACTAGTTTCGGAGGACCGAACTAACGGACGTATACCATGTCGGATTCTGGGTGTTTTGGGTTGAACACCTGCGTGGGTATTTTATTCGTGCATTAATTTGCATGCAAACGGTGTTGTAGCTTCGGTGTCATGAGCTTAGTGAAATTGTAATTACATTTTTATGGCGTTGTTTTCATCCAATAGCCATGCCTTGCTAAACCTTGCAATCCATTTCTTTTATTATAAACTTAAACCTATAACTTTATGTTGACATTTTTAAGCATGTATTTTCTCAGATATAACTCGTATGAACATATATGAAGTACATTAGAGTCCACATTCATCAAGACTATTTTCATGGATTTTCCCTTGAAATAAAGCGTCCTCGTTGTATTAAAAATTATGATTTTTTCTTGTTATGCAAATTCATGAGACCACTTGATAAAACTCATTTATCTATAAATGTATCAACAAGGATATCTTTTAAACGACTTATATAGAGGTCGTTCTCTTATATCTTGTTCTTGTGTATTATGAAGTAACGCCCCCGGTTACCTTTCCGCTATCGCATATTTTGGAGGTGTTACAGATTGGAATCTAGAGCCAAGGTTATAGAGAACTAAGTTGCATATCTTACCTAGACTATAACCATTTCATAAAAATTGCATCATGTAAAACTTTTCATGTGCATTACCACTACTTGCTTATATGACTTATACATGTGTTTACTTTTCCTTAAGTATATTTCTACACATGTCATACATAAAAATTGTTTATATAAACCTTTGATTGTTATAGCACTATGACCACACCTCGTCCGTCTGCTACACCACGTGCTGGATTACTCATTCCGTTTATCATTTTATCCTATTCTGACGACGAGATCACTACCTTACCTGTTATACCTGCATCGCCATCACCAGACTATGTGCCGGCTTTGCCATATTACTCATCAGATTCAGACTTAGACTCCGAGTCTTCAGAGGATGACTCACCAGACGAGGATCTGACTGAGACTGCCGAGTCACTCCACACTCAGGCTGCTTTGAAATCTGTTGTTCATCCACCACCATCACTCTTGCCATCATCATCTTCACCACCACCATCATTCTTGTCATCATCATCTTCACCACCACCATAACTCTTGCCATCATCATCTTCACCACCATCATCATCTTCACTACCACCATCACTCTTACCATCATCATCTTCACCACCACCATCACTTTTGCCATCATCATCTCGTAAGAGACCTAGATCACCTTAACCATCACCACCATCAACACCAACAATACTACCACCACCACTAGAGGTTGTCGTTCTTGAGTCTATAGCCATGGCCGCACCTGTTAGACTTTGTGGGATGGTGGAGGCCCGTCGTTGGACTTTTGCTATGGTCAGTATCGATACTTGGAGATACCAGGAGGGTGAGCCCAGATATGAGATTGAGGAGAGCTCTTCAGCTCAGATACACCCAATCACTGGTGAGCCTATTCACCATACCATCCCCCTGCCCGTGGCAAGACTTACCCGCCATGACGGTCAAATCAAGGGGATCCGTAACCATCAGCGAGAGATTTCAGTGGCGAGGAGTGAGTCTGATGAGAGGATTGAGACTTTAGAGCAGGAGGTTGAGACCCTGCGTGGCAGAGCAGAGGATTCTGAGGCGCGGTTGCAACAGTGCCAGACTAATATGAGAGAGCTCAAGGCACACATCAGGAGATTAGAGGATCGTTTCGTCATGTAGTCTACTAGATCTTTATCATTTTTTAGCTTCACTATTGTATCCTACTAAACTTGATTAGTACTCGGTTAGTAGTTTTAATGAGAAACTTGTACTCTTTTATTCGTGTAAAACAATGTATTAAGTATTAACCTATGTTATTGGTTATGGTTATGCTATTTGTGATGTTGATTTATTTATGCCATGATTTCTTCTATCTTATATCTATGTGTGTCGTGATTCCACCTTGTATTTATTTTGTACTTATTGCATGTCGTGATATTACCTTGGATGAAATCTCATCATATATTATATTTCTTGTGATTTTGAAGAACAATAACAACTACAAATCAAGGATTAAGCTTCGCATAAATTGAGCAGATTATAGCTCAACGAGTTGCTAGTGAAATTGAGACTATTGCAATCTACGAGACGAAGACTCGCGTGGCTCGTGACTCAAGGAATCAAGTCAAATGTCAGGAATACAAGGTGACAGAGAATGCTAGCAATAAAAGGAAATGGGAAGGTGACCACGGTAGAAGTTCTAGCCAGCAACGAAACAAGGGACATAAGGTGATTGGGGCACACGTTTTCGGGCCAAGCAACAAGAAGGTATATACTGGAAAGCTACCCTACTATAACAGGTGTAAGTTTCACCACACTAGGTCATGCACTGTGCAGTGTAGCGGCTGCAAGAGAGTGGGTCACTTGACTAGAGATTGTATGGTTTCCGCCCGTGCAACCTCACAGAGACCCCCAGTGGCAAAACAAAAGACTAAAGTTACCTGTTATGAATGTGGAATACTAGGACATTACAAGAGTATTTGCCCAAAATGGAAGAGCCAGAACCATGTGAACAAGTCTAACGTCATGTCATATAACATTAATGCTTAGGGAGAGACCCCCCGCCTTACCTAGTGAAACCTAAGTGAAATTTGTTTTTTCCTAGACTCTATTTACTAAAGAGATTTAAGTTTTTTACTTTCTTTAAATTTCGTTGTATGTGTCGATGATTTAAATTCTCTATCAAATTTATGTGTCGTGAAAAATTTCGTTGGTTTCACTTTAATCCTCTAATTATTTATGCAAACCACTCCTTCAATTATTATAGCCTTATAGACATTTTTACAATCACTCTATAAACCATTTTGCCACCACTTTATAAACTACTTTTACTATAATTAATAAACTATTTTGTTATCTTTTTAAAAACTACCATTTTATAAGCTATATTATTACTGTCTTTTAAACTGTTTTCCTATCATCTTATGAACTATTTTACTATTGTCTTAAAAATCCATAATACTATCATTTATAAACCATTTTGCTGGTACATTATAAACTATTTTATTGTCATCTTATAAACTATTATACAATCATTTTGCGAACTATTTTGTTATCGTTTTATAAACCATTCTACTAACATTTCGCAAACTATTTTGTTATCATCTTATAAACTACATTTCTTTCATCTTATGAACTATTTTGTTACATTATAAAACTATTTTGATATTGTCTTATACATAACACCAATTTGATGAAAATGAGCATTTTCTCGTTAGTCCTAAATTATACATAGCCTGATCACCTATGTCTAATTCAGGAAGGACCATGCTATGCTGGGAGTAGTCATCTTAAATTTTTTGTCAAAATCAATTTTCTACTTATATTCTCAAAAATTAAAAAATGTGTGTGTGTAGATATAAGCCGTGCATGTCATAGGAATTTGTATTAGTAAACATAGTAACTAAGGAGACATTTACACCACCTTACTACATGGAGCCAACCACATCTTACGCCAAATCCTAAGACGAAAGGTCAAGTTATACAACTAGTCACCCTAGGACAATCAACCAACGAGTATAGTCGCAATAAAGGAATTTTCAAAACCTCCCATTGATAAGTGCTAAATTGTATACATAAAATACCCGGGATTTTGCCAATAAAAGCCAAATAATGCCAAAAGGATAGAAA
>BQNB010195661.1:0-11350 GCA_026074375.1 Tanacetum coccineum | reverse complement strand
CATAGAAACACTTTTTCTCTCTCTAGAAAACTCTTTCAAGTGTTTTTCTCTCTAGAAACTAGCCAAATCCAAGAATCGACCCCGTGTTATGATAAAGGATATACCACATGTAATGACTTTTAAAATTTCTATAAAAGTGAAGCCTAGCTACCTTCATAAGCTTTTCTTTAAATTTCTTATTCCTTAGATTGCAAAGTTACTTTTTACATGATTAAGATGCGCACGCAATAGGGCATGACCAAGTTATTCCGTATAACAAAAAGGATAAGTAAACCTAACAATTCACTCAAATATACATAAGAGGTATTGCAAACCCAGTATCGGGAGAATAACCTACAAATATTCAAGTAAGACTATCACATTAAACATATCATCATGGTATTCAGGTGATAGCAAAATTATATTAAGCTTCCAACATTCAAAATCATATAAGTACATTTTACCGCAACAAAAAGGTCACAAGCGACCACGGTATCTAACGGATAAAAACAGTTAGAAAATTGTTCACATACAAAGAGGTCACATACGACCAAAGCAAAACATCTTAGATAAAACTATAAGCAAGTCACTGCGGGATGTTCAATTCCGCATCATCAACATTTGGAAATGGCTCTGTGTTCCCATCATCATCCGTCTGGTTATCCGTGCCCATAACTTCATAATCAAAAATAGATATAGGAGCAATTATGCTGGCAGAAGCAAAAGTAATGGACAAGGCCGTGGTGGTGTTAACAGTAGCAGGAATAACATTAGAAGTGCCTTCCGTGCCTGTTAAAGCTATAACGGACAAGGGCTCAGCCAAAGAAACAAAGACATCACGAAGAGCTGATCTATGATTGGAAATATTTTCCTTAATCTTCCGAAATCGGGAATTAGAAACATCTAAGGCAAGTGACAAAGCAGAAGCACCGAGAACAACTTGATTCGGAGAGCGATGAATAGGGACCATCAGTTGGTCAACATGGGGTTGCAGCTCACTTAACCCAAGCTTTTCAGCAAGAGGATCTTCCAGTCGAAGAATGTTCATCACCGTTTCAACACTAGCATCCTTATTAGACTTCAAGTCCGCAAGCAAAGAAAAGTTCACATCTTAGAGTTGTTGCAAAGCGGAAACATAATCAACTTCCACATAAGGATTATGAGCAGCAACATCTGTCAACTCCCTGCCTTCTTTGCCATGCGTAATCCCAGCAGCTAATCCATCTTGCATACCTTTCTCAATGGCCTTACTAATGGCTGTTCCGAGAGCAGAAAGATATTCAGGCGAGTTCATGCACTTAATGATAGCAAGTTTCATGTCGTGGGTAAGAAGCCACCTACGGCCGAAAATGGTAGTCAAAAGATGCGGATAGAATTTCTCCTCCAAATGAAGGGCCATCTCCACAAAATCAGCATAGAGCTTATCAAACTTATCATTAACAATCTTTAGCTGAGCATCCTGAAATTCCTTGAGCCGCTTCGTCAAATTCTCATAATTAGAAAGCTTCTCTTGGAGTCCGGAGGAAGAAACCTCCAGCTCATGCACCTACAATCATGCGGAAGCACACAGATAAGAAGATATATAAAAAAGAGGAGAAAAAGCCTAAGTATAAAAGTACGTACCTGATCAACAAGGTTGTCATTGTGAGATTTAACAGAAGTAAGCTGAGCATTCAAATCAGTTAGCTCATGATTCTTGCCCATAGCTGAAGCTTCAAGTCCTATAACCTTCACATCCAGGGCATCCCGCTCCTTTTTAAGGGAAACGTTACGTTCCTTCAGAGCTTTCACCTCATCCGGAAGGGATTTCTCAACAGCTTCGAACTTAGAAGCTTCGACAAGGAGGCGGATAGCCTCCGCGGCTTCTGCTTCCTTTAACAATAACTGTGCCTTGAGATCCTCAACCTCCTTTTCCCTAACCTTCAATAGCTCAGCCCGCTCTTCAGCAACAGACTTCAATCTCCTCTTCTCCTTGATATTGTACTCAGCACGCATTCTCACCTCAGCACTTAAAGACATTTGGCGAGCAGCCCCGACGTTGAACTCGGTAAAAAGTTGGTCGTGTTCCATCCCACGAATAGACGCAAAAAACTTAGGAGGAGCAAACTCATCCACCATTTCGCGACAAACGCGGCCGTCATCAAGACATGACCCATTAGTTACACCCCATTGGGGCACATACACTTTCTGAAGGTCAGTGTTAGGGCTAATAACAGTGCGGATACCATCAACAATAAAGTCGCTACCAGTAAGATCAGAAAAACCTCCTTGGGTAGGATCAATTCTGCCAACCAATGAAGACACAACACCAAACAATGAAGGTTCAACGGGTTTCTCTTTAGCAGCTGCAACAGTATCAACCGTTGGAGTAACAATGGTAACAGTCATCATTACTGGACCAGAAGACCTGATAAGAGAATCAACCCCAGCCTTCGTAACATTAGTACTGGAATGGTAAGAGGAGTTTGAAGAAATAACAAACCTTTGAGAAGCTCCAATAGTACAGAAGTTAGGCTCAGACACAGGTTAATATGATCCCCGCCCTCACGCCCCGGCATGGCGGATACAGAAGATGTCACGAAAGGCAAAGTAGGAATAGGCTCACCCCTGACCTCAGCATTCAGCACAACCCCAACAAGCAACTGCTGAACAGCAGACCTAGACTTGCCACCTACAAAAACACCACTCGGGGCCCCGTGATCCTCCCTTAACTTTTCCTCTGACGTCTTGGCTGCAAAGGAGCTACATCTTCAGCAACAGTATCAGTAGCCTCAGTAACTGGCTGAATGTTAGCCTCTTCTCCAACACCCGCGGAATCTCCTTGTCACGCTTGATTACCACTACCACCCTCATCAAACAGCTTGTCAACACTTGCTTCCAGCTCGCTTTCAGCACGGTCAGGCGCAACCGGAAGCAGAGGGACAGTGCGACCAACAGTAGTCTCCAGCAATCGTGGCTCATCTTTAATTCGTTCCCGCTCAATAACTTTCACTTTGGTGGGATCCAGAGTATGAATGAAAGCAAAGATATCCATGTCTACAAAACGAAAGAAAAAGAAGCACAGTTAGAAATGAAACAGTAAGCTGTGAGACACACAACTTATATATAATAGAAAACACTCACCCTCTCCGTCCTTATCCAAAAACCAAGGATAAGTTTCCTCATCCAAAGTGTAATGGTGGCTCAGTCCAACCAAGCACATGAATTCTTCTGGAAACTTTCGGAATGGAGAGGGATGAGCGACAAGAGTAGCATAATCATGTGTATTAAAATCAGCCGCTGCTGGAGCGGGATCCCTAGTCATGTTTTTGGCAATATGCCACAGAAAAAGTATAGGGCAAGCAAAGTCATCAACCCAAAAAAATGATCGTTCTAATTTTTGAGAGAGTCAAGAGGTTTCATATAACATACGGGAGATTTATCAGAGTGTTACTGAACGACATCCATCCATTCTTTTTAGAATTTACATAGAAGCAACGGAATAACCCAACAGTTGGTGTAATCCCATAAAAACGGCACAAGATTTCAAAATGAGAAACCTTGGCCGCCCCAATAACAGATAATTGGGATATGTTGATGCAGAAGTGCCTAAGTATATTAACAAGAAAGGTGGACAAATGCAGTCTAAAGTTGGAAAAGTCAAAAAACCTAGTGTATAACCCAATCTTTCCAGCAAGTTTCTCATGCATTGTGTCACCCTAATTAGGCAGAACAGGGTGTACTTCCTCAAGAATATGATTTTTTTCACAAAAAGCATCAAATGCTTTTTGAGAGAGAACACACTTAATGTCCATAATGGCACTCATGATTGAAGAAAGAGGACAAAAAACTTAACTTGAAAACTTGAAGTTCTTCGAAGAATAGTAAAATGCAAATTCAAAAGCTCGAAAACTTCAACAATGGCGAAATAAGTAGGAGAATATGAAAAAGAAAATAGTGAAAACCAAATCGAGTATTTATACTCTCGGTATAGTAAATTCTAGGTTTTTTCAAATGCTTACGCGTGGCTAGGACCTCCGGGTCAACGGTTAGGATCAAAAGTAAAGATAGTGATGACAGTTGGGTAAGTGGACTAAACTGTCAAATCAGTCAGAAGGTGAAAGGCCACAAAGAGGCCACGTCACCCACGTCTCACCTAACAGGGATAACGGAATGTCACGGAGAAACAAGTAGTTACGGAGGACTCAAAGATACGAAAAATACTCGAACCTGAGTCTAGTAATATCTACCACACGCTACAATGTCATACGCACAGTAAAGTAGTAGAACATACTAGACCAGGGAGCTTGTGAACGTATAAACATAGTAGAGCAGGCCTTTGGGCTTGGGACTACATACACCATACATGGGCCCAAGCCTAATATTACAATCAAAAGACGCAATGGACCGGGGGAAGGAATAGGGGGAAGGGGGAACTAAGCCCAGGCCAAATGGGGTGCGATACAGTATAGGGCAGCCCCCAGAACGAGGCAGTTGGTTAGCCAGTAAGCATCGCGAACGCCAGAAAAAAGGTTTATAGAGGACCACTTCCGCAATTCAGCGGAATGAATAATAAGTCGCTAGGCAAAAAAAAAAAGCCCTAGTCGCAAAAATCACGTTATAAGGGATCCTCGCCTGTATGACGATGGGCCCCAGCTTCGGACCCCACTCTCCCACACAAACTAACCCAATAACATAATAAAGCGAAATATTGGAAATCTAAGATTGGGCTCTTCACTCTTTATAAAAAGGGTGGTTACTCGACACCACAAAGGGTAATGAGTGTTCTAACCACATTTAACACAATCACAAACTCTGACTATTCCCAGTTGTCAAACATGTTTACTTACTCTTACGCCGGAACCGGGGGAGGAGTATACATTAAGTAGAAGACATGAAAAGGATCGAGGGGAGTCCAAACATAGGGGGTGTTCGTCCCCTACGACAGGACTAACGGGGTTTTTTACCTTTTAATTGTTTCACATTTGAAATTATCATATAACTTGATTTAGTACAGAATCTCATCATTGGCCCCTCCAAAGTCCAATAACCACACCGATCCATCTTTTCTAAACCCGTTAACATCTTTTTTTTGTACTTACACTAAAAAACAAAATTTTTTTTACCTAATTTTTTTATATACGTAGTATATTTTTTTGCTTTTCTGTAGAGGGAAAACACAAAACAATTACATTAATGTGCATGAAATTTATTTGTTTATATTGCGACTTATTATGTTTATAATCATTATTTACTATTTTTTTATTAATTCTTATACTTCATATTGACCTGCTCCTTCGTGGCCTAAAAAAGCTTGTTGTGGTTTTTTAATTGTATAAAAGCTTTGTTTTTTGTGTAACAATGCCCTTAATAATAAAAAGCTTTTTTTGTTTTTCTTGTTTTAGTTTTAATTTTTGGTTTAACTTGTCCATCAAAAATTAGTAAATGTTGTTGATAATTTATTAAGATATTTCTGTTACAGGTTTTTTTGTAGGGATGAGATTATTTGGCTGATTGAGATTGAGAATTAAGAATATTTTATATTAAGATCATATTTGAGAAGTATATGTATATAAAAAAAAATTAGTTAAAATGATTGATAATTTTACCTAGTATAACATTAATAGTTGTAATTAATAAATAAATACTATATTTTTTATATTGATTTCGCGTCGTGGCTTCTTTACTATTATCTAACTAAATTTCCTTAAAAAATTTCTAATAATAAAAATCCCTAAATTTACTAAAACTAAAATTTTAAAACTACTTCAGTTTGTGGTGCTGGCTTTATAATATATATAAAAAAGCTTTTCTTTTTTGTTAACAATAATAATCAACTATTAGCATGTTCTGATTGATGATTTTTAAAAAAAAAAAACCTTCTAATTTTTTTCTTCAAATGATGGAATGGTGAATGAAATTGGTTGTATTTATATGTTAAGCTTTTAAAGAGATTTGTTTACCGCGTTTCACTGCGGCAAGAGGTGTGAGGTTGTTTGTTTTAAGATGTTGAAAAAAGTAGGTTAGGTAGGGTAGGAAATATATCATAGGAGGGCTTTTTTTTTTTTTTTTTTTTTTAACCCCGGGTTGCGTTTTTGCACCCCACCGGGCCTGTTATTGTACAGTTTAGGGTTTCTGTTACATAGTTTTGGACCGCTATTTGATCCTATTTTTACGAAAAAGTGGCACATATGTTTGGAGTTCTCTATTGTAGGGGCTTATCTAGTTTAGGGTTGTTTCATGTGTAAAATACAGTTTTAGGGGGGTTAGTTGTGCCTTTTAGAAAATGCTAGTCATTGTTTATGTTTAAAATAAAGATTTAGGGAGTTAGTTGTGCTTTGAGTAACTATTAGTCATTGATTCCATTAAACAAATTTGACCATCATCTCTGTTACGCTGCTTGAGTTTCTCTTGGGAATGATGGGTTTCTGCAGGTGTTCTTACCACACAAATTTGTTTATCTACCCTCATCTAGTAGTTGCATTTCATCCTTTCCTTTACAACCACTCAATTAGATATTCACGCAATTTCTTTGGCAATGACAGCTCCTGGACCATCAAACCCAGTTGCAAGGCGTGCTATGGATGAACTTACGGATTTCAGCGGTGAGACTGAGATCCCCAAACAGATGAAATTCTTCAAGTTGCAACAATTCTCGGAAGCCTAACGTTTTGTTAACCTGATGCGTGATCAGGCTCAGAATTCAAGGACTTGCATAGCTCGATTGAATGCTATGATTTCTGAGATGAAGGCTATGGATGATCAAGAGGAGGTGTATGACAGCTTGATGTGTTTGAGGGATGATAAGCGAGCTGAGCACGATAAGCTAATGGCGTTGAATAAGCTAATTGCTAAGGCGGAGGAAGACATCAGCAGGAAAGAAACCCATATTGAGATTCTGGATGCCGCGATAAGTTCTGTTTAGGGAAGGGATGGGGTATCTTTTATTTTGGTAGCCATGCGTTAAGTTTGTTTAGAATTTTGAAAATCTATGTTTTAACTTTGTCTGCAGTATGGAAAGCGTATGGATCTTTTAGTTTTTAATGAATATGAAACTTATGGTGGTAATCTAAATGAGTGTGTGTCATTTGTTTTTTTGATGTATTATGATTATTGATTATGGATGTTGTGATGAACTTTGATTAGTGAAGGGGGGACGGGTTTCTTTAGTTTATATTTGAAGCCATTTAAATTGAAACTTATATTAAGTAGTGAAATTCTATGAATGTGTATACCGGTTTCTAGTGAAAGGGTATTTATTATGATAGTACTTTTAGTGTTTATGTTAATTTTAGTAATATACTTGTATAAGCAAGAGTTAGCGTTTGCATAAAATGTTCCCTAAATTTGATCGGACAGGTAGTAATGCGATCACTCACTCGCTATTGATGCGCGTTATATATATATCGTGTTTTTTTATCAGAGGTTCATGTGCCATTTGGTTTTGAAGTTGAATTGCATAATTAATGTGGCGGCATTTTTTTCATTGAAGTTGAAGAATACCTTGTATTTTGATTGGTTCAAACGAATTAGATACATCATATATAATGTGTATTAAAACATGCAACAGTTTAAAGTAACGAAAAGAAACATTTCCAAAAAACTTGTAGTAAATCAAAGTACTCATATACTTTTTTTGTAACTGTAACCATGACGTACACAACCCTCCCTAGCCACCCAAGGTCTCTTAAAAGACACTTGTTTCATTTCTCACGGAGATTACACACATTTCTATCAACTCTCTCACTCCAAGTTAGTTGGTATTGAAAAGGTAGCAGTCTGCTCCAGCCTCTGATTACTAAAACCAAAGTGCACTATCGAGTCAAGAGCCATAAAAGAGATCATCCATAATCTCATTAGGACACTAATCCAAAATATACTTGTTATTCATACACTGTGAAAACAAGAAATATCATAAGAGTCCTACGCATTATCCTTGTGATATTGCCAGAACATCAGAGTGATACTTAAGTATTCACAGTGATGATGGAAATCCTTCTAGAGCCAACATCAAACAAGCTATGCAGTAGGTGACTTGTGAGAACCTATATGGATCAAATTTATGACACTGGATATCAATTTGGTCCAGCTTATGAATTAACGGTTATCAAATTTTTGAATTAGCAAAAACTCTCGATGTGTCACAAAAACACTTTAGTATTGACACGTCAATTTATTTTCAAACCGATTTTCTTAGATCTCTAAGAACTTTATTGTTCTAAGAGGTCGATCTCATGTCCATGGGCAACCTCACAAGGGTATCTGGGCATGGGAAGGCTGAACACGAATTGATGACTCAATCAGGAAGATAGTAACTTACCGATTCACTCTTACCGTGTTGTCTGCTTTGAGATGCTTCGTTAATAAGAACGGCTAGTACAGCTGCGAAACCCTGTCAAGGGGATTCCTGTTGAATTCTACCTGATCATAGACAGTATTTATACTGATTAACGGGGAACTGTGGTTATTGCAACCATATTCGACGAAGTGACAAAGACACTTTCGTCCACATTTGTTGATTATCACTAATCTAAACCTGCAGGTATTCCGGATGGTGGCAGCAGCAAGCCAAAGATGAGTCAGATCCATAGCCACATGCTCATACCCAACCAAAATATGTAAAGACATTATGAAAGCTCAAGTACATGTTTCAAAAGACTTTCGCTACTCTGATACTCCACGTCTTCCTTGAAGTCACGAAGTGTTAAAGTTAAATACTTTCAAGTAAGATGATTATACAAGCTTTCAAGATGAAGAAAGGTATGAGCATGTTGGTCTGAAGGTCACAAGATCACAAGAAGGGAAAAGATTACAAGATGATGAAAAGAGATGATGTTTGGCTGATGATCTTAAGAAGCTCAAGATCACATACAAGTCAAGCTAAAAGAACAAGCTCAAGCCTACAGTCAAATGATCACTACACATTTCACAAGATAAAGATAAAGATTCAAGACTACGAGCAAGATGGCTAAGCTTAAGTTTTTGTAAAATAGAGTGACCTCCCTTAGGGGGAGATTGTTAGAAATACGAAAAAGTCTCGGTCACTCTTAATATGTATTTCGTAGCTCGTAGTTAAATGGTTAAATAAACATTGTGTAAAAGTAAGCTAACTGAGCCAAGTCTATGGCACTAAAGGCCAATGGACGCCCCCATGTAAGAATATAAATTCCCTCTCCTTCCATGGAGAGGGTGTTGGTTCATTTCACAATTTATGCATTACATGTTTCTTTCTCTCACTAGAAGTGTCCAACCATCTTTCTCTCTCTAGATTTCTTTCTTTTATTTCATTGATTGTTGTGTGATTTGATATTCTACAGGGAAGTCTCGTTTTCCCTTAATTTTTCCTATTTTTATATTTATCAGTTCTCACATTAAGGGCAATGTTCAACTTAAGTGTGGAGGAGGAGTCAAATAGAAGAAATTAAAGATATCAATTCCCTCCATGTTTGCCCTGTAATATGGCCACGTTTTAATTGATATTTTATAAAAAATAATATATATATATATATATATAGTTTTTCTTCCAAAAATAAAAATGTATTTTACTAAGTAAGGCAAATCCTACTCTGATTGACATTATAACTAGCACAAGTAGTCCACTAAATTGTGAGGTAAATTATAGCCTTTGATGCATATCTTTTGCATATTTTATGAGATTGCCGGTAATTTAATAGTTCTAGAACTTGTGCTTGATTATCATTTACTAGACTGCAGTGAGGTTAATTTATAGACAATTCCGCATGATAAGAGGTAAAATAATCTCCATATAATCTCGTTTTTCTGCAGCACTCGCTTTTAGTGCTAAAATCTCCCAAGTACACTAAGTTCAAATGACTAAAGTCTTGTGTCAGCCTTAGTTATCGTTATCGTTATTGTTTGGTATTTAAAAAAAGAGAACAAATCAAGAAAAGGTTATATGGAAAGTTGTTATATTTGGTTTGGCACATGTTATCATATTATCCCATGATCACCCACATCATATTCCCACATTTTGCTTCTTTGAGATTTTTTCTGGTGCTCACGCCTCATCGGTCATGTTTATGTATCTTGTACAAGCATATGGTAGCTATCTAGATTATGTGTGTGCAAATTGAGTGATCTCACAAATAAAAGCCCTATATGAGTGACTTGTGTGAATAAATAAATATATCCATTATGTGAGGTGCTTATGTTATATGTCTATGCCTGAAAAGTTATAAACCAGATAAACAATTGTTAAAATAAAAACTAATTTCTCCACGTCCACGGTAAATGAATCTTGTTTTCTCGCTTTGGTTGCTTGATGGCAAGCAATAGCTAAGTGTGGAGGGATTTGATAACGCATTAATTATACATATTTTTGGTGGTGTTATTGTATATATTATTATCATTTCTCGTGAAGTTTCGATACTTAATAACATGAAATATGTGCAGGTTCACTTGAAGATAGTCCAAGCATAAAGTGTCCAAGATACAAGTGTTAATGTCTTATAAAAATTAAGCTAGAAGAAAATAAAGAATTAAGTCCATGGAGAAAAGAAGTACGCCGCACAATCTTCTGTGTGCGCCGTACTTATCCTTAAAATCAAAGAAATTAGTCAGAGCTGAAGTGCGCCGGTTTTTCTTATATGTGCGCTGCACTTGTCTCCAGCATGAATGAAACTTTGCCGCCAAACACAGAAGTACGCCGCACAAATAAGTTTGTGCACCACACTTCTGGTCTTGACAAGCCTATAAATAGTGAGGCAATTAAGCCATTTTACACATACTCTAATATCAATCATCAATCAATTTCCTTGTGTTCTTAGCCACGAATTCCAGAAGAAAGAATACCAAGAAGAATGGGTTATAATTACTTAGAATAAAAAGGGTTATATAGTTTGATATTTGTAAACGGGTTACTTGTGACACTCGTGTAATCCATCCTCTATCCGAAGTTTGTATGTCTTTTATTACTCTACTTATTCCTGTTATTATGAACTCAGTAGCCATAAGAGGCTAAACCTCTTATGACTACTCGGATGTGTTAATATAATAAAGAAGCATTTGGTATTATTATGATCTTGTCAATCTCATGTTTATATTGAAATTCTATCGTATTTGATCTTGTAAACCTTGTTTATCACTTTTGATTATATATGCATAATGGTATAGGTCGAAAGATCCATTGTGTACTATATGGTTTTAAAGATTTGTCTACGGTCTTTATCATTTGGTTGGAAAAATCTGCTCATGTTAATTGATAAACAAAATACATTTGATATGATAGTGACTTGGTTAATTGAGTGGCACATTTGATTAAGTCAATCAAATATAAGTCTTGAGTTAAAACGGTTAATTTGTGAAAACGCTCTTTTGACGAGAAAAGCTTTTTCGTGAATTGAGAAAAGAATTGAAGATCATAATCATCATC
>BQNB010195657.1:0-11351 GCA_026074375.1 Tanacetum coccineum | reverse complement strand
TAACATAGATTTATATTTCTTTCTTAATATTCATATATATAATTAAATCATTATATCTGCAACTGAAAACTCCATGTCTTCTGGCGTAGATGCAAATGGACGTACCAGAGATGACATAAAGGTAGCAAAAAAGCTCAATCATAATGCCGGTGAAAGAGATTGTCGCAAGCTGGCTAATGACTTGTTTCTTCTTCACCATAACACAAACACAAACACATACAAATACATCTTCTTCACCATAAAATTTCTTCTTCCATGTAACCCCGAAAGACTTTGTAACCTTCGACTGTGCTTTGGTGTTGGAATTTAAATAACTGTTAACCATTAACACTACGAGTACGCAGCGGATATGGATCATGTTTGATTCATATAGTTAACACACAATAAATAAACAAAAAGGAAACAAGAAAACTAACCCTTGAAGACAACAACAAATGTAATGAAACAAAGTGGTTAAATTACCACCTCTACGGTTGCTCACACAACACGTGAAACAAGCACGTCACGATGCTAGTCGTTGCTTCACTATTAACCAAACAAAACACTTTTGATCTTGCTTTTGGTTTAAATCGAATAAAACAATTAACCCTTATAGGTTTTTGTTTTCTAGCAAATAAATGTATCAAAAGAGAATTTAAAGCAACTTTTGGTTTCTTGATGCATTCTGCCGAATGGAATAAACAAAGGAAACAAAAGCAATTTTCCTTATAGGAGATTTGTATGTGTCGTATGTATTTGTGTGGGACAAGTCAGTAAGGGAGAAGGAATGAGGTGTTTATATAGCACCTCAATCCTAGTTGTAGATAAACTCTAAAACCTTGAAGATAATCTTCAAGTCTTAAGCTTATCACAACTCTTCCATCTTATCCTAAACACTCATCATTATCACTATAATTTGCACACAAATCCCTTTCTAGAATCCTTCAAAATCTGCCACATTTGGGAGGAGGACAAGAGTTTTCGTTTCGACCGTTTAAGCCCTTCTTCTTTTTATTTAACGGATATATAAAGTTAGTAAAGCGTTTAATGGAAACTAACGACCGTTTAAATATATTTCGTGAAACATATTATATATTTAATAAATATAAACGAGTTATATATATATCAAATACATAATAAACGTACTCTTCGTGTCTTAACGTGTGTGCCCCCAATAGGCTCACACATTTCTAGTCGTATAGGTGCGTATCCAACTACCATAATCCAACAGCTCCCACTTGGGAGTTGGAGTAGCAGACTGCCCATATACTAACGACGGAAACGTCTAGCAACACTCACATTCGTTTTTAAAACTAGAAATGTCTGAGATCAAGTTTCAAAAACATTCTCAGTAGCATGGTTATGTATCTCTTGCTATAATCATCCCTTTGTTCAGATACCGTTAAACCATGGATATGGATCCTAACTCATTCCATATAGTTTAACCATTTAGATTCTCGTTATAGAACTTAATACAGATATACCAAATGTAATCAAGAATCATCTTGCATTACCCTTTGGGTGCGGCCACACAATTATCTGATTAATTCTGGAGAGGCGCCAATGGTATCATACTGCACATCAAGTGGAGGAACAAATTCTTTGTTGAATACAAGTGTTGTGAATGCTGCTTCACATCACTTCCAATAATAGCCTTTATAACTACCATTTTCAGGTTAGCGTTTGACTTAGAATTAAAAAGTGATATCCACACATACCAGAACTTGTTTGTATTCTCAAGTCTAAGGATGACTTAACTAACCATTTTTCGATATTTTACTCATGACTAAGGATCCAAAAGTAAATATTCGAAGGTTGGGGTGTCCAATATGCATCCCTTGTGAATAACATATGAGTTTGGCGGGAACCATCCATATATTCAAAGAATATAACCAACACTCACATTTGTCTTTTGTAACAATATTCCCATACTGTTAACCGACAATGGACATATTTAGAATGATATAATCACTCAAGGATTAAACATGCAAATATAGGATAACAATTATTATATGTATGAATAACAAATACCACGTATCTTCATTCATCAGAAAGTAAAAATTGTCATACATCTTAATTATCCAAATACTAAAACACATATGCTAATTAGCAAGTTGAAGTCCAATGTTTCCAACATTCTCAACTACTTCTTTACAAGATAGCTAAATAGTTATCTGAGTAAACTTTCCGAATACTTGTTTCAAATTCATAAATTTATGACGAATTTGAACGCTATGATGAGTGTCGTATGTATATTTTCATTCTATTGCAAGAATCATAGTATGGAAATGTGACAGTACCTTTTATGAGGTATTTGAAGTCAACAACATACATATCTCAGACAGTCATCTTTACAGTTTCTTAAAATGTAAAGTATTCTTATTCTTTAATGTGTATTGTAATAATGCTCTTAGTTGAGCATATCTAGTTAGCAGATTTATCATAAATGATGAAATCCTACTTTAACTATGATTGATTATTCTCTAGCATCGTGTGTACACAAACAACACTATGCCTTATACAATTCATAAACATTTTTGTTTTAACAGTTATCTAAATCACTCTCAATTAGATATAGTTGTTATCAGTCATCTAAACACCCTCAATTAGATATTGTTGTTGTTAGCTCATCTAGCATTTTGGTTTTATGCTTTCAAGTTTCAACCTCGTACATTGCATTATTTACAGTGTAATTGCATCCTTAATTGGTTTGGGCTTCAGAAGATGGGTCTATAAGTAAGCCCATTTTAGATGCTCTACTACATGGTCCAACTGTTAATGAACGCAAAATCAAATTACTTGTATGGTTTCAAAAGTGAACGTAACAAATTCCTTTAACATTCGTTACCTGTAAAAAGTTAATAAATGGTAACCCGAACCGTTCCACAATCGGTTGCATTTTCATAACGTGAGAAACAACTATGACTCCCTCAGCGGTTGTGGTTATGGGGTGCCTATGATTGAACCCTTGACAACCCGTTGTTTGGTAAAAAAAAGAAGGTTTAAGCTACGTTCACATATCAAGTTCAAAGTTATACGCTAAGTTTTGAACTGAATAACAACCGCGAAGCCAGTCACCGAGCTTTTAGCTCATCGAATCATGCAGCTCCTGATGATCTGGTCATACTTGTATATATATTTTTCAAAGATATAACAAGTCTAATATGAGTATTTATAGGTGCGTGATAAATTATTCGAATAAAAACAATGCATGTGTCGTATCTTCAACAACAACCACCACCGTACCCAATCCCGCATGAGCTAGGTAAGGAGGAGGTGGGATGTAGACGGTCACTCCCCTACCCGAGTGTCGTATCTTCAAGTGTTATTTAAATAACAATCAACCAAGCTTATACGATCATCATTAATAGCTCACTGTTCTACCAACATTATAATTTACGACATGTAATACTATCAAATATATATTCAACTCCCAAACCTATGTTCTACTAAACTTTTTGGACAAACAAGATACTTCTTTGTTCTTTAGTTGAGCCATGTTTGTGTTTACAGAATACATATACCTTATTCGATAGCGTTGATGAATCGAGATAATCAAAGTATGAACTAAAAAGGGGTTTATTACTTAAACTTTGATCATCAAAGTATGAAGTAGGAACCATAAACTAAATTATGATGTTCAGTTAGAAAGTTTAATGCATAAACTTAAAATTTAATCTGAAGTATATTCATGTTAATTTGTATGGATTTTCCTATAGAACATATTTACATATTTGATATTCATCAGAACTACCCCCAAACTGTGAAACCGGCGTAGTAGCAGGTCGGGTAACCACATTCCCAGCAGCCGATAATCAACCTTCACCTGCGGTCTCACCGGTGGACCACCACGAATATTCTCATCACTAACTGTGAACCTCTTCACTATAAAGTAATTTTGCTGCACATTTTTCTTATCCATGTCCTGTTTGTTATTTATTCATTCCCAGGAAGAGTCAGAAGATTGTATCAAAAGACATCAACTGCGAGAACTAGCTATGCTGAACTTAAATTTCAGCAAAGAGAGTCCCGGCCCAATTGTGTCATGTACACGACGATCGTTTAGTATCGAATCTTTTGCACTGGCTTTCAGCCTGCTTTAGATGCTATTGAACTCTGTGGCATTGATTATTGTTGGTTGTTTATTTACAAGTCTGCCTTTAATTATCAAAGCGGTAATTTAGTATGAAAATGGAATGTTGGGGAGACTTGTGCTGCTCCTACCAAGCACAGTCCCGTGGTATGAGCAGCACAACCATAACTACACGAGTCCATGTAAACCAATTTAAGAGGCAGATTACGGTTTGGACTTAGAAGTCCAAACTCGTGAACTTAACTCAAAAGCATCTACTTGATATAGGAGGCAACTTGGAAAAATCTGTAATCAAAACAATCTAAGGGTCGCTACTGCTAGAGTGAACCCCACAATCCAAACCATTTTCATATAGACCATGTTATACATCTGGCACAACAAAAACTGATTTTGTAATGGAAAGATTCCACGTATCACATAAATTTCTATGAGAAGCAAATGTTAGATTATAAACGCCACAAAAGCATATTAAGCCCTGATAGATGCAAACTAATGTGCTGAGCCAAAATTGTTGAACTTCAGTTAGAATCATTTCTGTTTTCCAAGAGACTTGAGCATACAACTAGTTAGTTGGGATAAATCAAAGAAGCTCTTGAACCTACAATCACTATTTAGTGTTCTATACCACTGGTTAGAAGTTTAATGCAGGTGCAATAAGAGCTTGATTGCATTGCTCAATCGATGTACACATCGTTAGTCATAGCTCTGTTTCTACTTTCTGCCATGTTATTTGTACCTTTTTTCTGGTAAAAAGTGAAATATATAGAGCACCAAATAATAAGAGTCAAATTATGGCATACCATGGACATTTCCTATGGCCACATAACATAATAGACACACAAAAAAACACCAATACTAAATGCATCATATGAAACTGTCAAAGGATCCATACCATTAAAGAACCATATATCAGCAGTATCACAGAATCCATACCCGGACAAATAAAACTCAACCAATTCAGGATTCTACAAACTCAATCACTAGGACCAGGAATCAACATACACCAAATGAATGTTACCTAATCTTTTAAGATACACAATCACAAGGGAGAAGAGGATAATCTTTTAAGATACCCAATTACAAGGGAGAAGAGGATCAAACAATGTTGAAGAGTTCAACACCAAGATACATAACCATTTGACCCACACAATCCAAGCTTTGGATGGTATAATTTGGAGATTGTATATTTTGCCTCGCAACAAGCTAGACTTTCATATTTTATATATTAAATCCTTCCAGTCTTAAAGATAAGTTTTTTTTAAACATCGCCTGACAGCTACTAATGCCTTCACTACTTATGCATATTCAAAGATTGATAAACTTGTGTTTGTAGTTACAGTGTATCCAAAGTAACCGCCAAACATAATGAAATGAGAATGTAACGAAGCAAAGAACGCTAACAAGATTTCAACAAATAGTGAACATCTAAAAGGCTTGCCATCATTAATTACACAAGCAATAAGATATCTATAATGGACATTCCCCATTCTAAAAAAGCCATCAAAGATAAGGAGCAGATGTAACAACTATCCACGGATAATCAAAAAAATACTTACAATGGATTATTCCCATTTCACCTAACCTTTATAAAAAATACATATATATAACATATTTTGTAATCCAACAATTTCATAAGTTTCCAAAAAATTGACATTACCTCAACCAACATTAAAATCTAGTGATTACAAAAAAACTAGATGAAAGTGATTTTTCCCTCCTTAACTGCTATTCTAGGCCACCTTTCCCTCCTTAGGTAACATCCACTTTGTAAATCCAAACCTTGAAATGTGGCTGTTATCATTGTGATCAATTATCGTCATAATGTATATGAAAATCTGACTCCGAGTGATCAAGTAGAAGTAGCGATTCCTTGTAAGAGCACATGAAGAATGAGCCCTCCACTCCAGATATCCCAAGATTCTTAAATTGTTGTGAGCAGGGGTTGTAAACATCAAGTGTGGTATGGATTACGCCTCCTTTGAATTTCAAATATAGGTTCATCCACTCTTACCTTACCCAAATTTTTACTTACACGTTCGCCAATTGTGAATAGCTTTCTAAAAGACGAATCACGCTCCATCACCCATACATGACAACATTCTGCTCCATCGACATAAATAGATCCATACACAACAAGGGACTCCCTTAGATTAGCAACGGCCACAGGTCTTCCACCTAGCTCGTTTCTCAAGTTACGTGGTAGCTCTGCCACTTTGAATTCCTTGGTAATCAAATCAAATGACACAAGTATATGATTTATGGTAGCTTCACCATCATCATCAAAAGTCTCCTCATAAGCACCCCAATAGATAAACCTATCTATAACAACATGAGTTTTGGAATCAAGTCCAATTGATTCATGAGGCAAATTACCACTTGGAATCACATTCCAAACCCTCGAACTCAATGTAAAAACTTCAACATGCCACGGCATGCCAATTCTATGTTGTTTTTCCAATGGTAGGATCTTTAGAGACGGGACAAAACCCCAGAAAGATAATCGGTCCAATAATTTATCGGCCTGATTATAACTCTTAGGGCAGCAATACCAATGAATTTTCCAACCGAAGGGTTCAAATGAGAAACACGCATTCCTCATAATTAGATGGTAAAACCATTCAAACACAGTAATCCATGGACACACACAACTTATTTTTACCCAATTTGTTTAGGCAAAGGAGACAGAACAAATGGAGCAAACTCTTGTTGATGTACCTTAAAAGTTTCATTGTTATCATCGTCTACTAAACAAATGTACTTTGCCTCATCCAGAAAACAACCAGATTTGTAGCTTAGAATATGACTATGTGGCTGCGTGTTGCGGGCGCCGTAACCTTTGATAAACTCCGAGCTGTCAATGAAAGATTTCCAAGCTTTCGAAACTGACCTGAATCGAATCAATGACTTGACATCATAAACCTTTTCGATGATTTCCATTTGGATTTCAAAGGGTATGTTGTCTGACATTTTTCTAGGGTTTATGTTGCCAGCAACAATTTGACTGTTTAGGTGTGACCTCAATCAAAGTATGTATGATTCCTCGGCCCATCTTTTTAGTTATTTTCTTACATCGGTTTGATTTAGTCTTATGCATAATTGGACATTATGTTTTGTTGTACAGGTCTAGCCTGACGAGCCAGACAGACCCGGACATGGACCAATAATTTCGGTCCTCAGTCCGGTGTTGTTTTAGGCCAAATCGATATGTGACGTATTCATGTAAGGTTTATCATGGTTTTCATACCTAAAAGAGTAATATAAAATATTTCTTAAAATAGCCAAAAGTGAAAGTATTGTCCAATCTTTAGCAGAAAAAAAAAAGATTTTTAAAATATATCAACATGAACGATCGATTGTGCGACTCAACTAACATCTTGACACGTGTTTCATTTATCATTGATAAAGTACAAGTGGTTTGTGGGTTGTCTATGCTTAAATTGATTTGACTTAGACCATGTGGATGCGACGAACGACTATTGTACTTTTGTGCGATCAAATTTTGTCTTTAAAACAACCAAAGAAAAACGTCTCACCAACCCCACTAGTGCTTTACAACTTTAAAAAAGGTCGCATGTCAAAATATTAATAGAGTCTCACAGTCGGTTAGTCGCACTAGCTTTACTTTAATAAATAATTTTTTTCTTTACTAGAAAGTGGACTATGCTTTCACGTTTTTGAACTATTCTATGAAAATTCCTCTTAATATTGTGCCCTTTGTGGCTTCGGCGATGTACGGACCGTAAAGGTCTTGGTGTTGGTTTACTTTCATGATTTTCGCATCGTTCGGTACATTCTAGGGTCATTTTGGCTTTTGAGCCAAACGGGTGACTTCAAGTTGGGATGACTTCGGGAATGATGACCGTAAAGGTGCATGAGTGTTGGTTTCCTTTTCTGATTTTCGCATCGTTCGGTGCATTCTGGGGCTGTTTTGGCTTTTGATTGATTGCTTGGCCTTTGAGCCGAACGATAGCTTGTATATGAATGTTTACGCTTGAGTCGGCTTAGGCCTTGTATGAGTCATAGCCATGGGCAGAGCTACAGGGGGGGGGGGCACGGTGGGCAAGTGCCCCCTCAACCAAAAATATTATAGTGTGAATTTCTTGAATATTTGCGGTAAATTTATGATTCCCCCCCCCTCTTTAGAACAACGTCTTTCGTATCTAAATTGAAACTCAACACCAATTTTTAGGCATTTTTTAAAACGTAGATGAGGTTTTACTTGTTGAAATTATGAAAAGCCATGGAAGAAATGTACAATAAATGAAAAAGAATGGAGTAAGGAGTAGTTTTTTGTTTTTTAGTGCATTAGCACATGGGTGGGTAACAAGTACAAATGGTATAAAGAAATTTCTTGTATATTTTTCTTTATTTTTTGTACTAAACGTTTTTTTAACTTCATTTTTAAAATGTCAGTAAAAAAAATTAAAAAAAAATTGTAACTTTATTTTCAGTCTGTCGCGAAAATTTCTTTTTGCCCCCTCTCAAACTTTTTTCTAGCTCCGCCCCTGGTCATAGCTAAGTTAGAATTGCCCCTCACCTTTATAAACAAAAGTGAGGGGTGAAGGGCTCACAACATATGCGCATCTTTATTCTTTCTTTGTAATCGATTCAAAGTTTATTACAACAATCGTTCAGTTATACTTTATGGATTCGGTTCATCTATTCGATCTTCTCAAAATTCGATTGACTTTTGGGTTGTATGGGTTAACCAAGCGTTTATATGTCTGTCATTAAATTACCATTACACATCCAAAATTACTCTTGGTACAACCTTGTACATAACTGTAATTGCATCCTTAATTGGTTTGGGCTTCAGAAGATGGGTCTATAGGTAAGCCCATTTTAGATGGTCTTTTTAATACATGGTCCAAACAGTTCATGAACCCAAAATCAAGTTATCAAACTACTTAAGTACTTGTATGGTTTCAAAAGTGAACGTAACAAATTCGGTGCAAAAGGTTAATAAATGATAACTTGAAGCCTCTGACAATCGATTGCCTTTCAATAATGTGAGGAACATACGTGATTCAATTAGCGGTTCGGGTTATGAGTGTCAAGGATTGAACCCTTGACATTCCTTTAACATTCGTAATCTTCATAAATACTAATGTATAAGACCCAAGTATTTAACATACTGTGGTGGGTCGTTTTTGGGGTGCCAAAACTGGCCCATTTTAGCTCGACGGTCATAACATTCATTCCAAGGTTGTTTGTTTAATTTCCTAATGATCGCAAGTAAAGTTTCATTCCAACCTCAAGGATTAACATCTATCTTAGATGGAATGATACCTTTAATATGTTACACAACATATGAATTTGAGGAAAAACATAGTGCTCCCACTTAATGTAGGTGTACTCAGAAGTTATCTTAATTTAATCAAATATCATATTGTGATTAAACTTAAGATCTCAGCTCATAGATGCATGGTCCAATCCACACTTGGATTCTATTATTTTGTATACTTTATAAAGATTATTTTAAACTCATGACCTTTTGATTACACACCGTCCTCGTAAAAGGCAATCATAAAGAAAGGAGTTATAAAACTTAATTGTCATATTACAAATATAGACTCATAACCCTTTTGATTACATGTCCGTCCTCGCAAAGCTTAATCCATTAAAGTAATAGTTATGATAACTAACTCGCCATATGTCAGTATATCAGAAAACTTGTATGACAATTAGTTATATTTGTATAAATTTATAATGCGTGTAGAAAAAAATAGATTTAATCATAGTCATTCTGTTGAGTTCAAGATTAAAAATCTTGTCATCTAGTCAGAATTTTCGTGTATACAATTTGTCCTTATAGTCTTTCTTCAAAGTAAACGCTTTATAAACTTTAAGTTTAACTATTTTTGTAAAAGATCTAATCAGCTCTAAACAATTGATTTGTCTTTAAGGCTGCCTTCTTGTCGTTCATAGTTCTATGATAAATTTATCAGTCAAAGATGTGATATTTCCATCTTTAATATGTTAGCAGGTTTAATAAGACCCTCTAACTTATATTCCTCAGCATTGATATAAAAATATCACTCCATTTATGAGGCATCCTTACGGATTTATGAATGAGAGTTACATTATACTGTGGTTCGACATTTTCATGTTTAACCTTAGTATGACATCAGCAAGTTAATTCAAAAGGTTGTGTATTTTTGTTCTTGAATATCTTCAAGATTTGTAGATGCTCCCACTTACTTTTGTAAGTAGAGATTATTCTCTAAATACTAAGTGTTTAAGCAACAATAAATTTTGTTCTTAACTGGGAAATACAAAATACATTTTAAGTTCTTATCTCTTGATTGTTTATTTTTGGCTTCCATAGAATTAAACAAATTTCAGACTTTAATCAAGACATAATGAGATTCATCCAAATCCATTAATAGATAATGTCTTGAATACCTTCTAGGTTTGAACTATATTGAGTGTATCCATGACACACGCAAATTTCTAACCTTGATAGATTTTGAAGGTAGAGCAATTATAATTATCAGAAATCAAACAATACGAATATAGTTTGTTTCAACACATTAGACATACCATGATAGTGTGGATATTTATATCGTGTTTTGAATTGTGAGACTCCATCAGAATTTCTGAGATTATTTATTTCTCTTTGGATCAAATACTTAATAATTGGGTCAATCATAAAGGAAAGAGTTATAAAACTTGATTGCCTTTTCCAAATATAGACTCATAACCCTCTTGATTACGCACCGTTGATCCGCTCTGACTATACCTTAAAATATATATATAATATAATAAAATATCAAATATATAGTAAGATTAGTCAAAAAGCAGAGTCAATGATACCGAGAAGTAGTATAGAGCTTTCCCGGGTCGTAAATCCCCAACGAGGCTGGAATGGTAAATCGATACGAATGAATTGATGATTTGAATTGAGAAACAAATGATTTTGATTTTTAACTAGATAAACTAAAATTAATTAAAGAAAACTAAAATTATTCTACGGGAAACAAGCAATGGAAAATGGAATCTTAAATATACTACGGGGAACATGATAGTTATACGGATAAATCCTAAACTACGGGAGCATAAATAATGGCCAATGAAATCCTAAGAAATCTACGGGGAACATGATTAGGCTAAAAATGCTTAACTAAAATAATTAAAACTAATAAACTAAATTAAACATGCAATTATAGACTACCGGGAATTAAATCGCAAGCTAAAACTAAAAATTACAAAAATAAAGTCATAAAATTAATTTTAAAATTTAAATAAATTAAAAATATTCTAACTTAAAAGAAAATGT
>BQNB010195656.1:0-11351 GCA_026074375.1 Tanacetum coccineum | reverse complement strand
TCCCTAACAGCTGATAAACGAACTAGGGTTCGTACCCTCTTTTTATTCTAAAGTTACACACTTAAAAGCCTAAATTCGGGTTTGTATATATAGGAAAAACGCTATGACGGCATCACTTTTTAATCATGACGCCGTCATGAATAGAATATTCTAGATATTGGGTTAGGTCGTGTACTGTGACGCCGTCATGAGATATGGTGACGTCGCCGTCTCCGGCCACTATAGAGACATTCTTGATAGATGTTGGTGTAGATCCGTAGTCTTGTCCGTTTCTTCTCCAAATGAGCCCAAGTCATGTGTAATTCTTCCAAATGTCGTCCAAATGCGAAATACCTGAAAAGGAACGATTAAGTACCTATTTTGGGCATAAATGCATGATTTTGGGGGTTAAACGAACCCAAAAAAGTGTATAAAATGACACCTCATCAGTTTCTTAGCCAACGACTTGCGGCTCCAGTTAAGGATATAGGGAAGACTCGGAGCATTAGTTGATCCACAGTGATGGTAGGAACATGGAATAGGTCAACGATTTCGAGAACTTTCTCAATGTGTTCATTAGCATCCTCATTATCCAAACCGCTAAATGTGTTTTCTCGAAGTTCCTTAAGAAATTGGCCTTTCAGTTCAAATTGATCTTTGTTATCAATTTTAGGCCTAGCGACTCCTGATCCGTAGTCTGTTCGGGTCTTGCTCATGTATTGCTCAATGGTTTCCGCCATTGCTTCTGCTTCTTCTTCCTCCGAGTACTCTTGGTCAGAAAGTATATTGAAATCAGGCGATCTTAATTCGTCAAGACTTAGAGTCTTGATGTGTCTCCTTGATGATCGAAATTCTCGTTCAGGTTCTTTGTAAGGTGTAAATAGTTCATTTATAGAACTCCTTGTCATGCACTACCTGAAACAAGGGACAAACAATCAGTAGGATTTGTTCTGAAGAAAGGTAAAAAACAATTTGGCACGAAAATCAATTATAGAAAACTTAGAATCTGCTTCTGTTCCAGATGATCGATACGTCGTTTCCAATGGAAGTGGATACGCCGTATTAATCAATTGAATGAATACGCTATATTGGACAGAAAGTTGGATACGCCATATCCGATGGAAGTGGATACGCCGTATTTAGCTATCGACCAGAACAGTGTATTAAGAAAAACAATTAAATACGCAAACAATTAAACACAAATATACAAGCAAACAATTGAAGACAAATATACAAAATTTACAGAATATACAAGAATATACACTAATCTAAATTACACTAATCCTAAGGGTTAGATCTAATCTAATGTTAAAAACCAAAATATCAAATAAAAATCAAGATTAATTTTCACTCCCCGGCAACGGCGCCAAAAACTTGATGTGTCGTTCTGTGGTGTATATTTTATTGAGGTAGCGCACCAAAAACCTTATTTGCTGTCGTTGATGTGGTGTATTATATTTTATAGATTCTAGTTTTTAAATTATATAATTTTTTTGTAGTCTAACCTAAAAACAATGCTTTAACGTAAATTAAAAAAATTTTTAGCGGGCAAGTGAAGTGTACCGGTCCGGTGGTATAGTTATTTCGTGGCTATTAAGGTGTCGAACACTTGAAGCGGGTTAAAATATATCAATTTAATTATTATCTTCGGTTATCTGAATTATGTTATTTTCGATCATATTTAAACTTTGCCAATCGTAATCTAATTCTATTGTGAAAATGGGGTTTTCAGCATGATTGAGACTTGACGGTTTGTGTTGTGTGACTACATATTAATTCAAGGCACTCTTAAACCCACGCAAGTCCTGAATTAACTAAGTTAAAAGAATCGCGGTCGAGCCAAATATAAGAATAAACTGTATTAACCATTATTTAAATCCGATTAGAGAGTGGTTTGTCTTTATTAAATGCAATGATTTCTTCTCTCGAAAGTCGGCATATCAGTTTAAAGTATTAGGCGTTACATTCATCCTAAGACCTAGACACAAATTTGTCACAATTAAGCATACACATAAAGCATCCTTATTTGCTGATTTATAATCTATCTTAGGGTTAAAGCAATGGTGATATTGTTAAAACCCTTGATTTTTATAGAGACTTTTCCCCACTTACCGATTTTAATGGTAGTTTATTCGCTAGTAGTCCACTTGTCTAACTATCCAATGGAATCAGTACGTTATTCATTGAATTACCTAGGTTTACCTTTTAGTCAACACGTTCAATAAACCATTGGCATTATCTCCAATTAACTAAGTTAACGCCCGAAGAAAGCGTTTCCTAGATATAGAAACTATAAGGACAATATTTGTGATCCTATGGTTCTAGATGTATAAATTACTATATGGAGAGTTATAACAGACTCTAGAACTACTTGGTCTGTATCACTAGATCTAGTTAAATGATAGGTCGCATAAAAAAGCGCGTAAACAAGTATAAATTGATAAAGATAAACAAGCATTCAACGATAAATCAAGAAATCGAGATAAACAAATACCAAACATTCAGATCTTCATAATAATGGCTAATACCCGAAGGTATTAGCCTTCAAACATTTTTTCCTATTTATTAAATACAAAAAGGAATTATTTAGCCACAGGTAAACTAATACAGAAACAGAGTTAACCGATTGATACAATAAAGCTGAAGCATTATCTAAAGTATATGGAAATTACACGATGTCTCCTTGGAAATGGTGACGTTTCTTTGCTTCGACCTCTTCTGCTCATATTCTCTCTGAAAATTGACTTTTATGTTTAGTATTTGAGAATATGATTTGCACACTTATAACTAATTTTTGAGTTTTTCTATTAAAGGTCTGGGCAGTCGATTCGATAATTTATGGCGTATACAAGTATTGGATACGGCCGTATTGGGGGATTTCTGGGTGTCGTCAGTAGCAATCACCGCTTGATATCTTCCAGAATATTTTATTGATTAATATTTCCCAATAGGCGTATTGGTGCTTTATTCCTCGTGGTCTTTGGTGAGTGCAGGCGACAGATATGTTCGTATCTTTCCTTGATGGTATTCAGGCGTATTTGGTCTTCCAGAATAGCTAAATCTTCAAATATCTCATTTAAGCTCCATAAAATGCATGCCTTTTTGCTAACTTTTCACCAAGTACTCAATAATTACTGCAATTCTAAATATAATACGAGTTAGTAAACAATCTTTGAACTAACTATACAAAATGGGTTAATAAACATGAGATAAATGATGTATAAAATAGTCGTTATTTAGATTGCCATCAATCTTCCTTTTGCATATGTATATTTATAAACTTGACTTTATTTTTATATAGAGGGGATAAAAGAAGATGGCATGACATCTTTGACTTTTAAGGGTTGTATATTAATATATTGTGAGACTATTATTGTGAAACACAAGAAGTAAAAGGCTGATATTATTGGCGTAAAAGGTAAATAAAGAAGAATGAGTGTGTGTAACATAAAAAGTCTTGCATATAAGCATCTTGGTGGGTTAAGAACAACGTATTTTTATATAATAAGAAGAAAAGATAGTACATATAAAAAACGTCTGTTTTACTCTTGTAACTAAGCTCTATGTTTTTTATTTTTTACATTAACTAGTATGAGGGTCTATATTAGTAATTGATTCTTATGAGACTGAAGCAAACTTCAATTGCCTTTTTTCTAAGCAAAGGATTTGATGAAACAATATAAAAACCACAACGTGATGATGTTCTGAAAAAACCAAATTTAGACAATGCCGATATACTCTGATATTTTAGAAACTTGAGGACTTTTCTAATTATTAGTCTTTTATTTATTAAGACCTTCTATGCCGTTCAAATGCCAAAAATTTTTCGCGAATTCTCCCAATGTGAAGAAAAACATTAAAAAAAATACAGCCTCCCTTAACTGAATTCCTAGTACGCCCTTATCATAAGTGTGAGCAAAGCAAGAGGATTAGGAAAAGAAATCCGAGGAGTAGTGCAGGATTAAATAAATACGTTCGTTTATTATATAAGTTATCACCATAGTAGTTTAGATTTATTTTATTATTATTAGTTTAATTAGATAAAACAAACCAACCTCTTAAACCATGATTTTACCTGCTTTCTATAAAATAAAAATACGAAAAGAATCTTCCCTCAACCCCATAGAACTTTGTTAGATCTTGTATGAGCCTTCCTAAAATATTCCCTTAGAAAATGATAACAACCCTTGAGTCTTACCTTACTACACTATAACGGTTAGGTGCTCTGCCTAGGGAGTTGTAAAACTTCTTGTTGAAGTCCTACGATGACTGCATCAAGGATGAGTTGTGTCTGAGTTGTCTTGATATGACATGATGTGATGAAAAGGAGCATTTTGATCTTGTTTGAAATGAGGGTTAGAATGTAAATAAGAGAAGTGAGTAGGATAGGTAATTTGGCAAGATCAAGGGTGATAAGAAGGTTGTGTTTGTTATGTGAGTAAGAATAGGATATTTGTGAGAGAGGTTGTGTTTGTTTGAGATGAAGCACCAATCCAATGGTTGAGAATAGAATAAGGGAGTTTGGATTGATGAGGTGGCTTGATCAAGAGTAGAGGTGAAAGTGTGTTAGTTGTGTTTGTTTGAGAAACAATCCAGGGTTGAGAAAGAAAGAATGTGTGAACTTGGATTGGTGACATAGCTTGATCAAGAGTTAAGATGAGAGTGTGTGTGAGTGTGTGTAATTTGAATTAATTAGAGAAGAAGGTAAATAGTTAGTATGTGATGGAGAATGTTTTAAAAAGATATAGAATATATTGGTTGAGAATGTAGGAGACATAGAGGTACAACAAGTACAAGAGAAGTACATTGTGTAAGGGAATATGAGTTGGCATTGTTGAGGTTTATTTAGAGAAGGTTTATGTGAAGAATGGTGTTTAGGCTTGAAGAGTGTTTAGGAAGATAAGTATGGAGTTGATGGTGTTTAGGAGAAATTTAATATTGTATTTGGTGTTATAACCAACATTGCCAATAAGATAGGAAAAGATTGGGCATTAGTGATTATGAAAGTGTTTAACTGGAAGAATGTGTTTGGAGTGTATGTTGAAGAATGAAATCACTTATTGGGTAAGAATGGTGAACAAGTGATTAGATAGAATGGGTTGTAGGAGTGTAAAGAAGAAGTGAGGACTTGTATATTTGAAGAATACATGTGAGTTTGTAAAAACATTTATGGGTAAAGAAGTAAGAAAAGTCAAAGTAATTAACTTCCAAATACTACATACTCAATTAGTCATTTAGACTTTAATCCATGATAATCAACATTGGATTTGATCACTAATCATCTTGATGCAAACAAGCTAAGTGCTTTGCATCGTAAGTAAATCATATCCCATAACGGGAAAGGATGCGTTTACACAAACTGACATTTGACTTAGTTTGACCAATAAGGGAGTCAAACTCGTAACATGATTAGGATTAATTGTAAATCCGAGCAACAATGGATTTGATCATTAATCATTTTGATGCAAACAAGATAAGTGCTTTGCATCATAAGTAAAGCATATCCCATAACGGGAAGGGGTGCATTTACGTAAAGTGGCCTTTGATTTGATTTGACCAAAACGGGAGTAATGCCCGTTATATGATTAAGATCATAGTAAATCCGAATTAAGGTCAAATGATTTTTTTTGCTTGTTGGTATGTTAAACATATGATCATACTAGGTTTAAAAAGAAGTTTCGACCTTGGCTAGAGGCGTTTGATAAAAGTTTTGAGTTGGCGTTTTATGGGAAAATGGGAGGATTTGTTTTTGCTACTTTCTAAGTCTAAACCTCATTTGGAGTGTTCCAAAATGCTTGAATATCATATACATACCTTTATTTAAGTTTCTACATGTGTCGGGTATAAATTCGTAAAACGGACTTTGCCTGTGGTGCACTGGGCCACACCTGACGCGCTTTCTTAGTGCCAGGCCCAGAAGAAAAGTCTGGTTTTGCGGATTTAGGCTATCGTTTATGATTTTATATTTTACGAATGTTTATTTGTCATCATTAAAACATAAAGGATATCCTAGTCAATGTTGCACCAATAATCTCCCCCTTATTGATGATGACAAATAATATTTCAGAAAGCAAATAAAATTACAAACGTAGCAAAGTTAAAGACCACTGTTGATGAAGTTAGCATCTTGATCTTGGCCTTGTAATTTGGTGAAGCTTGAACATTGTCTTCACTTTATAAGTCTTACATAGATCCATGTATGATATGGCTCTTTTGCTTCCGTAATTGCTTGCTTTTCCGGATCATTAAGCTTCTTTTTAGCTTTACTTTCCTTCTCCCCCTTTTGTCAAATCAAAAAGGTGGGATCGTGGTCTTTAGATGGAAGGTTGATTTTCTTGTAGAAGAGAAGAATATATACCAATGTACATGCTCCCCTAGATCTTTGCTCCCCCTTGTTCTAAGGTGGGGATCCATAGGTCAAGAGCATTACCATTGAAAGTGTTCTTAGCTACAACTAGCAACAAGAAAACACAAAACGATACAAGCAACAAAACATATACACATGTGCAAGTACAACATGGGTTAGCTTACCATTTAGAATCTTGATAACATAGGTGTGTGCAAATGTGGATTATTGTGACTTTGTATATTGTTGTATACATTCATTGTTTTAAACATTTATATGTTGTTATGGTTATGTGGACTATACAATTACTTTTTGCTTGAGCATGCTAGAGGTAATGAACACATAAACAAAGCATATTTTATTAAGAACCACATAGGTTTCACATAGGTTGGACATTTGATTAAGCCTATTTCCAATATCACATACTTTTAAAGAATCCTACTCATTAAGATTATCCTTTGATTCTTCTTTCCTAATATAATTTTCAATAACAGGACTCATGTTGATAGTAATGGCTAGCATAAGTTTGATTGCCTCATTGAAGTTGAAGGAGGCATATCCCTATTTTCTGTCCTTGAGGGTATTCAATTGTGTCTAATCAAAAATCATTGTGTTTTCACTACAAATAAGAGTATACGACCTAATATTATTTTGGGCTTGTAGGGAAGTCCTATCGTATCCAAGTTTCTAATATTCATTAGTTGTAGTTTAAGGAGCTGGGATGAGACTACATGTTAACATTATCTTCTAATTGTGCCAGTCTTGTTGCAGATATCTCGTTGATTCTTGAGTCTTCAGTGCTTATAGTGTTCAAGTACACTTTTTAGAGAGTCGAAACTGTGTGTGTTTAGGAATAAGTAGTAAACGAGCTTGTTTTGTTATGAAGATTGACGCGAGGTAAGCTAATTTCATTTGTATATCCTTTATATAGAGGTGAAGTAGTTCGCGGTGTTATTGGTTTTTAGAAGAGAGATAACTCAAGTAGCTTGAGATAGAGAGAGGCTACAGACTTCGGGTTACTTTCTTTGATGTGTCCTTAAAGTTTTTAAGGTAGGTGTAGTTGTCTCGTTAGATCAGGAGATGGTACTATATTAGGGAAGTATATTATGCCGTTGTGGTGATTAGAGGAAGTTTTAGTGTTGAGAATGACGTTATGTTGTAGTTAATGTGTTGAGTGTTTCAAAGGTTGTTGTGTGAATGCCTTTTGGTTTGGTACATGAATTGGATGATTTAGTTACATAAGCTAGTTTTGTTATGTAGAGATCCTCAATCTTCATTTTGGATTCTCAGTTATGATAACTTAATTTTCATTGTGTCACAAAGAAAAATACTTAGGATCTCAGATGAGTGGTCCAAGTTATCAATCCTACTTCAATGTGTGTTTTAATCCTTCTTGGATATTTCATACATATAGGGCGCATAATCCATTATACAATAGCAAAGTATTGATAAGTATAATATCTCAGACTTATGGTCAATGTGTTATGTCAACATTGATAATACTAATTACCATAGTGTATAGTGAGTTAGTTTCATAGTTTCTCGGATGAGAGAACTATATTATCATGTTTATTCTTTATGCATTTTAATATGTTATACAATACCATACCGAATTCAATTTCAAGGAGTTCTCTTTTAGAACTGTAGGTGAAGGTAAGTTTTGCTGATGTTTGCATAAAGTTCTATGTTGTTTGTTGAGTTGTCTTTTTTATACACCATAATGATATTTCATAAGCATGCAATCCACATATAACATGATGCAAGTTGACACGCAAATACCAACATTTTACTAAAACACAAGGTGACGAGTTGTGATCCAAGGGATTTTTGTTCAATGAAATTTATCTATTTAATCTTTCATGGAGTATTCATGGGAAATAGGCATGCCAATGTTGTGATAAGTCAATTTCACATTTTTAAGTGTCGATGTGAGGGCGATAATGTACCAGACTAATATTGGCAGGATGTATATTCGCAAATTTTGTGTCTTGGTAATAGCAATAAAGATATTGACATGTAGTGTGTGTCTCCGAGATACTGTCAACCAATTGATTTGAATATTAGTAATGAGATTAATCCATGCGATACCATGTATGTCTTTGTGAGATAGAATATAAACACTATATTGTTGTGTGAACCGTTGACGCTTTGACTGCGCGTCGCAGTCATAAGTCCTAGCACATAGCACGTAAGCTCTAAGAGCACAATTATCTCTAAAAGGGTATGCAAACAACCTCTAGACTTCTATTCTTATTTTTTACCCCTTGCACTCTTAAGTCAATATCCTATGATGCATTTCAATCATGAACAATCTCAACTAGACTCGTGTAATTTAGACTTTGGGAAATGTCATGCGAAAATCTTAAGTTTGTTTAGACTTGGACCTAAGTGTTCTCTCATTCAACTCACCGGTTACTTGTTATATTGGGTGACCTCTAGCTTCTTTTAGACTCTTAGGATAGCCTTTATCTGAAACATTAACTTGTAATGACGGCGACCCATTAAGATCTTGAACTATGGGTTCATCAATCCTATCATCTTTTTCAGACCGGAAGAGTTATGGACTTGGGCATCGGGTAAGCTCTCATCGATTCTGGGTTAAACTCTTAGGTAGAGTTAATTACCTTCATGTATCCTGTCAATTGTTTCCTTGGTTAGAGCACTATGTATGCTTTACTAGTTTACAGAGTATCATAAGTAAACACACACTGAGTCATACGACTTTGGGTAAACGTGGTGGAGGATGTATTAGTGTAGTAAAAGTGAGAACTCTACTGTTTACATCCAAGCGCTTAAGGCAGTTATGTTGAGATGGCTTCCTAATTCTAAGGATTTTGTATTATTAAATATGTATGTTGCCATATCTAATGCATGACACTAGTAACTTGTGTGAGAAATGGAATATTGGCTCGACTAACATTAGCACACTCGGTTTATCTTTCTTAACTTGTGATGTGGTTGCTTTCAACATCGTAGTGAATTTGATTGAGAAGTGAACGGGCCCGACAAGTTATAAGACATTCCATGTTGATCACAAAAGCTCCCAAATTGCAATTTATCAAATTCACTACTATGATTTGTTACGACTAAAACAATAGAACATTCATGTAGGTTTTCAAGCTTTCTACATAATATTTTAAACTTTTCTAAGATATCTGTAACACCCCCAAAATGGGTCACAGCGAAAATGATGTTTCGGGGCTTTACTCATAATACCCATTTGCACCATTCATTGAGAAAATTGACCTCTATGTGTCATTGAAAAGTAATCTTTTATTGCTTTTTAGACTCCATTTGCACATCAAGTAAGCACCTGCGCACTTTAGTACTGAGAAAACAAGTTTTAAAAACGTTCAACAATAATGTTGGTGAATTTATAGGTTTATAAATTAAATGAAGCGGATAGCAAGATTTCCCTGTAATAAAGCAACAAATACAATATCACAAAAATGTATTACGATAGGCACTAAGCTCATGACACTGAAGCTAAACAATGTATGTATATTAGATATATATAAATGATGGTGCCCAATGTAGATGTTCAACCCATAACATCTATGAGTCCGAAATGGTATACATTTGTCGCTTCCGGCCAACCGGTAAACTAGCAAGTGCTACTTGCCCGAACGCGGATGTTAATTCCCAAATAGATCTATTCATAATATTCTCGCTTATAATCCAGTAATTAACAGTTCATGATGATGGGCATAGTGGGTTACAACTACTTAGTCAAACTCGTAATACTTAAATTTAAAATGTACTTGCATCCATTTTGTAAAACAAACATGATCTCATCCTCGAGATTTGATAAATGATTGAAAAGTATAAGATGGGGACTATAAACTCACCTTAATGATATAATGAGGTAGCAACGAATATGAAGCGAGCAAGGTAAATGGTGCACGCGAAAACAATGCAAAACTCTATCCGCTACCTAAATGAATAGTACGCATATTGTTAATCATGTAATATACTACTATGCATGCAATCTTGTACTTAGTATTGTGCTTGAGTTGAGAAAATATTACTTGTTTAAAATGTGGTTATTCATGAAAATTGGCCAAACGTATCGGGTCATAATTTCTTACCATTAAATATGTAGATTACGATATCAGACATTTTAAAGACTAGGTCGTAAGTACTTCTCTAGTTAATTCAGTCGACACTTGGTTTGGTCTCTAAACGTGTCAAACAATTTGGCGAAGTTGTAACAAAATATATTAAAAGTGTTAGAAATATTTAGGTTTTAATTATAAAATTTATAGGATAAACGCAGAGTTTTACAATTAATTTATGGATTTGTTACTTAATGAATTTACAAACCAAAAGTGGTTTTGAAAACTAGGCCATGGCGTCTATAACTTTCGTTATTTAAGTTTCGTCTAAAAATGTCGTTTAATATGTTAAATATAACACCTCGTGTTTTAGGGTCATTGACGTCGTCAATAAATTCACTATGTATTTTTTTAGTATTGTACGCGTTTGCTTTAAATCGTAATCGTTAAGTTAAATCGCGTAAGCTAAAAATTATCGTTCAATGAAACGGGCATCAAATAATTAAATGTTTACATCAAGCAAGTGTTAAGTAATTATTTTGAGGATAATTATTAACTTTGTTCATTTTATTTTTATTTGTTGCGTAAAGTGTTTACGTTTTGCGATAAAATACGTTTAGGCATACCCTGAACCACCAAAACTTTTCTACGCTTCAACAAATACCCACTTTTATACCCAATACTCAAAAATCACAAAAATATAACACACATATACATATATGGCCGGATCTATAGCAATTGATATAAAGAAATATCACAAAAATCTTGCAACTTGTTATGTACTTCACGAACTAATTAAACCATGAGACTTTATAAGAAAAAGGTCATACCATGACCAAGAAAACATTCCTAGATTTCCTCATCTTGTCTATGACTTTCCTATGGCAAATCCTTGACTAAGTCTTATTGATATAAAAATCTAGCAACTAGTAAGTAAACATATATATCCATTTCAAAAGGTGAAAATCAAA
>BQNB010195655.1:0-11351 GCA_026074375.1 Tanacetum coccineum | reverse complement strand
ATAGGCTAGAACGGGTATCGGTCTCGTTTTATTTAATCTAATATTGCATGTGTTTCGGGCTAAAGCCCATGTAATCTCAAGCCCGACCCATCTCACTAACTAGAACTATAAATACCCCTCCCTAGCATGTTAGGGAGGGTTGGTTGTCATTTTTGTTTCTCTTCTCCTAATGATAATCCATCCTCCTTCTTTCTCTTTCTAGTTTCTCTCTCTAAAATACTTTATTATTTTGTGCTTATTATTGTGTGTCATTGATGAATGTAACAGAGTTGTAAAACTTCTTATAGAAGTCCTACGACGACCGCATCAAGTTTTTGGCGCCGCCGCCAGGGGAATAGTTAGGTTCTGATCATAGTTTAGCTTAGTTCTACTCCCTTGAATCCTTTCAAGTGAGAATTTAATTCCGCATATTAGCTTTCTTATAGTCTATCTTTTCTTTGTGCTATCTGTTTCGTAACCTATTCTCGTCAACCACCATGGGAGACGAGAATCCTTTCCGTACTCTAGGAGATTACTCCAAACCTAGCCACGAGGGCTACAGGAATACCATCGAGCTCCCCGTATGGAACAACGTGGTACCTCTTCGATCCAACACCATACGGTTGGTGCAAAACAGATGCTCATTCTACGGACTTCGGTCTGAGTATCCAAATCAACACCTCAAGGATTTCCTTAAACTTGTGGACTCACTTGACCTTGATGGTGAAAATAAGGAAAGAACACTCCTGCATTTATTTTAATTTTCCCTAAGTGATCAAGCTAGCAATTGGCTTGAACGTCTTCCTGCAGGATCCATCTCCACATGGGAGGATCTTACTACCCGATTCCTTGCTCAATTCTTTCTACCGGGAAGGACCGCAAAACTCCGCAATGATATCCTGATGTTCCAACAACATCATGGAGAATCTTTATCGAAGGGCATGGGACTCCTTTCAAGGAATTACTTAAAAAGTCCCTCATTCATGGCTCGACCTTTGGGCTTTTTATAAAAAAAAGTCCAAATTTTTTATGGCCATGTCAATCCCGTCACAAGACGAACCATTGACTAATCGGCCGGTGATAAGCTTCGTGACCATAACGCCAAAGAATCATGGGCATTATTAGAGGACCTCGCCCTCTATGACAACGAAAGTTGGAACGACCCAAGGGAGTTCGCTAAGCTAGTCAAGGCAATCGCTTTTCCTCAAGATGTCCCGAGTACATCCGATCGCCGTCTAATCGAGCTTGATGGAAGCTCATCTTGCTCCGACATAACCTACCCAAGTGAACAAAATCACTACCTCATGTGAAATCTGCAGTGGTCCCCATAACACTCAGTATTGCATGGAAAACTCCGAACAAGCCTTTGTTGACTACGCATCCTCGCGTACCGATGAAGCGGGAGGTAAGTGGTATACTTTCAAGCCCGAGTAAAACAATCTTGGTGACACCTATAATCCGTCATGGAAAAGTCACCCAAACCTTAGGTGGAGACAACCCTAAAATTCCCAAAACAATTTCTCAAACCCACCTAACCGGTTCTAACCCAACGGTTCAATCCTGAACCGTTCCTTTAACAACCGTCCTCAAAATTTTAACAATCAATCAAATATAGAAGGATTGGTTTTCGAGTTCATGGCATTCAAAGACGCTAGACTGTCTAAGTTTGAAGCCGATTTCAAACGACAACAAGGTAAGATGACCAACAAAATTGACACTGTGTTGAAGGCCATCCCCCCACCACCCCCACCCCCCCAACCGATCAAATGACAAGCAATTTAACTGGGGATACGGTAAGAACCACCTAAGCTGGGGACTCACCCGTTTCAGGTCTGCTTTTCTTACCCAAAAATGTTCCGCAATGCTCAACACAAATCACCATTGCTCAATTTAGCCACATCCACAATCCACAATAGTAGCCGATAAAACACCAAGTAATGATACTGACGTGGTACACGAAGAAGGCAACCCCGAAATAATACAACCAAACTCTTACCCATACCCACAACCTGATCCATTTTCTTCCATCGCCACAAAACAAGTACGAAAGCTAAATTCGATGCTTGAATCGCTCAGGTTGGTTCCCCAATCCTCCAATACGAAATTTGTCTGCTCTAAAGAGGATGATGGAGAGGTAATGTTCATCGAGATCATACGAGATGATGATGAACCCCAAAATGAGGGTCCCAATGAAGGTGAAGGGGCAACAACGGAAGAACCGGTAGTGGAGTACTTCGACACTTTCCCGACTAGAGATGAACTAACCTACCATAGGTACCTAATGAGTGGCCCGATCCCTTCAATATTTCTAAGGAACCCTATCATCACGGAAGGATGCCCCTACAACCTTAAGATACCATGCAATATTGGACACGTGCATATCGAAAAAGCTTACATTGACCTTAACTCTCCCCTTAATATCATGACCCGAATAATGTACAATTGAATCATGAGGAGAAAACTTGATCCTAGGGAAAATACAAATGGAGGAGTTAGTAATTTCACAGGAAGGATCAAAGTGATGCACGTCTTCATAGGAAACTTCACTTATATCATAGACTTCATGATTGTCGAGGACATTAGTTCAATCATATACCCTAGGTTATCGCAAGTAGTACTAGGGAGACCTTTTGTAGAAATGTCCAATATGACTCATGACCCACCTGAAGGTGTTGTAAAATTCACTAAAGGGACCGATGAAGTTGCTTATAAGATGCCCCATAAGATAGAACAATACGACTCATTATCGGATTTAGAAAAAGAGCATACCAAATCAGTCTATCTTAGGAATGATAAAGATAAGAGAAGAGGAGTAGAGTATGTAATGAGCAGACAAGACAGATGTCGATAGGTTTTACAAAGAATGCCTAGAGATTGGAGCCCAAATACCTAACCGGGATTGGTTGATGAAGGAGAAGTCAACTATGGAATGTGACTTCGAGTCTAGCTACAAGACTCGTTAATAAAGAAAAGCGCTTCTTGGGAGGTAACCCAATTTACTTTTCCCGCAATTAAGAGTGTCATGTGTGTTTTAATTCTTTACCATTTTGTTTTATTATGTTTGAACTATATTATAATCATGCTTTGTATTGTCTTTAACCTTGCCTTAATTTCAATCAAAGGTATTTTAAAAACAATAAGTGTAGGGGAATTTATCCGGCTTTTGAGCCAAATTCAAACATGTTAAATGAATTGTCTAGATTAATTCGCGTAAGTTTCGAGTCATATGATTGAATTGTTAAATCTCAGGTTTTATGCAACCATTTGTACAGGAATTAACTTATGGAATCAAGTGCAGAAAATTTTTCATCAAAAACAAAATTTTTGTTTTCACAGACTATGGAGACGGTCTCACGATTAACACGCGACGCCGTCACTACGTCACCTGTGATGGGGTCACATAAACCCTGACGGCGTCAAACGCCCAGATCAAGAAAACTTAAAGTTTTTAATTATTTTTGAAAATAAATCTTGCATAACATTTAATTTATTTATCTTCTGTTATAAACCTGCAAAAACCTAATGAGTTTAACAATTCTCTTATCTTATCTATCGAGTCGAACCTTAAATTCACATTGTATATTGGTAAATCGCACATTTTATGCTTGGTATAGTTGTCTTTGTCTTTGATTACAGGTTATATTTGATGAGAAGAAGCTTGAAAGTTCTTAGGAAGTTTCATTGGATGATTCTCGGAGGACGATTTAACCAGTTATCGCATGTTTCTTCTTCATTTTTAAGTATAAAACCAGGGGTGTAACTTTAGTTTCTTTTCCTTGTTTTTTTTCCATTATTCATTTTGACGGGTACTTTTAGAGAAACATTGGGGGACAATGTTTCAACTTAAGTGTAAGGGGGGAAATAGTATTACGAAACTTATTATTTTATTTTCCATTTTGGCATTTGTCTTTAAAAATGATAGGTATTATTTCGAAACATAGAATAAGAGGTAATTTATTTAACCAAATTTATTTTTTTATGGACCACTACTGACGAAAACCAAGTAATTATTAGCGTATCATGGTTAGGAATTTTTATTACTAGCACAAAAAACCTCAAAATTCCACTCCAGTAGTGATAGAGGTTGCCCTTAGATATTATACTTTTAGCTTGTTCGAGTTAAGGAGTTGCAAATATGTGTGTCTATTTCCGTCGTTACGAAATGTATGCGTGGTTTTGTCGCCTTTTCTGGAACATTGGTATTGGTTATTTTAGGATTATGAGAGTGTACCGGTAGCATATTAAATTCTAGAACTTGTTTTTGTGATGCATCCCGAGACCGCATAGTGAGTATTAGGATTTGCTTGATAAGAGGCATTAGGATTAACCCATGTTTCAAACCTGTAATTGTTATGATGGTCACACCGATCATATAACTATCCCACACCCTTGCCATGCACTCATTATTAGTGCAGGATACCCCTAGTACAACCCTCCGAGCCTATCCTTTTTCACGGTTCTCGTAATTTTCTGGTTAATCCGGACTATTAATGAAGAGCATTGTTAACCCTTAAACCAATCGTTACACCCAAAAAGCCTTAGCCTACCTTGTATGTACTCATTTTTAGTACATTATTGTGTTTAACCCAAGTTAATTATTGAGTACACGGTTGCTAAGTCCTTATCCTTGTAAATACAGTTTTGGGACGATTGGGATTCATGGTAGTATTTATTTCGCGGAAGAATGGGGAAGAAAAGTTAAGTCAATACCCCCATATGTTTGTCAAATGATCTCCATGTTATTTTGATCCACCTCAAATCGGGTCATTAGTTAGATTGTAAATATCGAGCATGTAAAAGCTCAAGTGTAGGGGTACGTATTATAAACCCCATGTGATGTATTATGTTATTCAAAAAAAGAGAAAAGAAAAAGAAAGAGATTGATGTAGAGTTGTGTAGAGTTTGTATATCTTCGTCCGAGTCTTGGCTTAGCAACCAAACCAAAGTGTATTCGTGTAAATAATTAGCTAACCCTTCCACCCCAAATTCACCCAAAGTCACCACCCAAATGTATCCCATCCGTTTCTGTTTCCATTATATGTTATCTTACACCTACACCCCACAACCCTTTATAAAGACCTCTTAGATAGTAATTGGAATATGACTTGCACCTAGCGTGGAGGTTTGTATCCTTCTAACAAACCTATGGTAATTTATATGATATGATAGTAATGAGTTTGATTTTCCGTTTCCCCCATATGTTATTTTAATTATTATACACCAGAGTGAAAGAGAGATTCCCCATACAATTATTGTGAGTACTAGTATATTCTTTCCGTTCTTTTTAATTACGAGGTCAGAAGGTTGTGTGTAGAATATGTTTTAAAGAGGAGGTAAAATGACACCTCCAGAATTATTATGGTTCTAGGCTAGAAAATGCCTATTTGATTGAGGACAAGCAAAATCCCAAGTGTAGGGGGTATTTGATGAGGTGTCATTTATATACTTTTTCGGGGTCGTTTTTCCTCTTAAATTGTGAATTTGTGCCCAAAATTGGTAATTAATCGTTCCTTTTTCAGGTATTTCTCACTGGAAGCATTTGGAGAGTTTACACGGATTGGGCTTATATAGAGAGAAAACGGACAAGATACGGACTACACCAACAGTGATAACAGAATTTCTCTTCAGAGGATGGGAGACGGAGTCACTTATACAAGGTGACGCCGTCACCACAAAGCATACAAAGACGACGCGCACTCTACGCGATCGCGCACACGACGGCGTCAGAGCATACGACCCCAACCCATTATATAGATTGTCATGACGGCATCACGATTAAAATGCGACGCCGTCACAATGTTTTTCCTGCATATACATACCCGAAATTTAGGGTTTTGGTGTTGTAACTTGAGAATATAAAAGACGGGATGAACATAGTTAGTTTAGCCAGTTGTTTGGGAGAATTAGCGCCTAAAAACTCTATTATACCTTCTTAACTCTGTTTTAATCAAGTAAAGTTTATTTAATCATTCATTATGTCTATGTGTTCGCGCGCTTGATCTTTATATGCTCTTGCGTTATCTTTAATATGCTTGGCTAATCCTTTTATTGTGTTTTTTTTATGATTGTATGAAACTAGGTAATGTAGATTTAGTGGTGTTGCTTCTTGTGATGGATGTGCATGTTAGGCCTTTAGAAAACCAGTTTTGTCTGTACTGCTGTTGATATGTCTGGAAAGTGTGTGTGTGTTGTGTAGAAAGGCTACCATCGGGTAACAATCCCTCATAACTACTTGACCCCTAATTATGGTTGATGTGTGTTGTTTTTAATTTATTTCTGTGCACTTAGTGGCTCTTAGGGGCCTTGTAATAGTCTTCATACTACCTTACGCGTGCGTTGCTCTAGCGGAATACTAAGTAGACGACGAGTTCGTGTAATTCGTTCATGGGACTAGGAAATAGATTACAAGATCATTACAAGGGTGTCTCAAGGCACTCTCTACTCTAGGACAAGCAATCTAGGGAGTAATACATGATTAAATAAGCACATTCTTTTATCTGATTGTTATCACCAATTAGCGTAGCTTTATATTTAGTTAATAGCTTAAACCAAACCACTCTTCAATTATATTAACTCGATTGCTCACGCGCGCGCTCGCACACGCATAAGCTCTCTCAACTCGCTCTCTCAAATAATCTTACCCTCAATGTGTGTTAGGAACTCTGATAGGGACCGAATGATCAATCCCGCTCACACAACTACGCTACGCGCACACGCGAGTAATCGATAACAACCCCCGAGTCTTGCCTTATATATACTACAACGATTAGGTGCACGACGGCCTTGGGAGTTGTAAAAATTCTTGTAGAAGTCTACGACGACGCATTAATAGGAATCCATTCGTCTCTGAGCAAACCACTACCTATGGTTTAATCAGGTGTGTGTGTCAACTCGCACTCGACACGAGTAGAGATCGCTCACGCGCACCGCCTCTCAATGACTGGCATACTTGAATGGAAGAAAGCACGATTTGTGTGTATGTACGGTTTTTAATTTGTTTATGTCTATTTTCTTTATGTGTGATTCTTTGGCCCCTCTCGCTCAAAGGCTGCCAAGTATGACTTACCTAGAATTGAAGATATGGTACCCAACTTGTGGAGTCTTATAAAAGTAGCATATGACAAGCATGCTCTTTTAGGTACTTCAACTTGGACCCAAAAGATTAGTTCTAGGATATGTTCCAAGAGGGTGTCAAAACATGATGTGTACTCCACCAAAGAATTATTGCAGTGACAATCTTAAAGTTAACGTATGAGTTTGGTTCTCGATCATCTTGAGGAGTTAAAAGTTTGAAGATTGGTAAAAATTATCAAGTTCATGGAAGGCGACTTTCACGACTCGCATTAAATGAGATGAGAGAAGACATGCTACCTTCTCGTCTTTCGGAAGAGTCTCTTTCAACCATCAAAGGTGAGGACATTGTGCACTGGCGCTGCATAACGTATGTTTAAGGACGTATTGTAATCAGAAGATGTGTCGCGCTCGAAGATAGATCAACTACGCTCGCCCCTCGCCCTCAGAGATGATTACCAAAGAAGTTCAACATATCCAAGCCAAGGAACATCGTGAAAGAAGACCTCCTGTAGAGCACCATATTACACTTCTCTCAGATCCTTAAGGTGAACTCATTTATGAAGTCAAGTGTGTGTCAGGAAAGAGATTGATGCGTTTGATTTGAGCTTTACCCGTTCAGTGTGGTGCACTCCAAATGGTTCGGGATATCTTCATGACATGGCTACCCAATTTAAGAATGGGGTATAACAAAGCAATGCCAAAGAGAAGATAGGAGTCACTTAGCCAAGACACGGTCTCACATCATGGTTTAAAAGAAACTTGATTCGTCATGGTTGCGCGCGCTCCACCCAGAAGGTTGATGAGGAGTTGTGAAAAGTACTGGTTCCCCCCCCCCCCGCCGTGCCCGTCCCTCCATTACGGGGAAGACATTAGACTGCTTCAGCGGACCAATATGACTTTGTCTATTTTGCCTTACTCTCTTTCAGGCTTTCTCGTAATTATACAACTTGTGATATGTAATAAGTTAGTATAAGCTTATAATAGGCATATATTGTGTTTGAGTACGAATTTTCAAGAATTTCTTAGTAAATTAAAAAAATTTCAAATTAACATACTCAAACACCATATAATACCATCATAAATTGAGGATAACATTAAAATGTTTCTCATTAAAAAAGGCTTGATATATTGTTTAGAACATTTTACTCTCAACTAATTTTTATACATATTTGAATCTATTGATATCCAACATTATCAAGAGATTAACATTTTTGATAAGGGGAGAAATGATTTAAAATATATAAACTTCGTAATATTGATCTAATGACTCTAGTGCAGCTATATTCCTCGTATGTGCAAACATTTTCGGTAATTGCTTACCCATAATGCAGGGGGGGAGCAATTTGAAAGTAATAACCAATTGAGGTACTAAATGTTTTTGATTTATTATCACAATAGTTACCTCGATCGATGTATTTTAAATGTTTTTTAGGCTCTAGTAATGAACAATACCAAAGATTGCCATGTAATATATTTATTAGAGTTATAGGTGGTTAGGTATAGGTGTTCGTTCTATGATCCAACCAAAAACTGGAGGGAATCTACCCAGGGACATTTCCATTAGATATAATAGAAGTCATAGGTTATGATACAAAAGGAGAAAAAGTAAGAAAGGGAAAAATGCGGACTAGACAGAGCTTACAATGGAACAAACTAACAGGTGTTAGTAATGATAATAGTCTTGGTAAAGCATTTGAAGGGGTTGAAGAATGAAAAGGAAAAGTTAGATTAAGGGTGAAAAGGAAAGAGACCCTCCTTACACTTGGCAGGAAAACAGGGGTCAATTCTTATGATTCAAATCACTAAGCTGTTGACTGGTATTAAAGATACATCATGGAACCCAAGTGACGCGATGCACAACTCCTAGCCACTCAAGGTCTTCCCTCAAGATCTTGTTTCATTTCTAGATGGAGTTACGTAATTTCTATCGACTTTCTTCACTCTGAGATAGTTGGTATTGAAAAAGGTTTGTGGCGGTCTGCTTACAGGCCTGCCGATTACTAAAACTAAATTACACTATCGAGTCTAGAGCCAAAAGAGATCATCCATAAATCTCACTAGGACAATATTACAATATATTTTTTTTTCATACACTATGAAAACAAGTAATATCTTGAGAGTCCTATACATTATTCTTATGACACTGCCAGAACACCAGAGTGATACTAAAGTATTCACAATGATGATGAAAATCCTTCCAGAGCCAACATCAAACAAGCTCTGTGGTAGGTGACTTGTGAGATCCTATATGGATCAAACTTGTGACACTGGATATCGATTCGGTCCAGACTATGAATTGACGATTGATGAATTTTGAAATGCATAAAACTCTCGACGTGTCGTAAAATCACTTTAGCAAGTGACACGTCGATTGATTTCAAATCAATTTTTGATTCAATCGGTGAGACTTTGTCTTACTGGTTCACTCATATCGTGTTGTCTGCTTTGAGACAGTCTAGTAATGAGAACGGCTAGTGCAGCTGCGAAACCCTGTGTTAGCCTCAAAATATTGAGCCGAACAGGAAGTTCGTTCATTACGTGTACGAGTCTCGGTCATTTAATTAGTTAATGTTGTAATAGTATAATATCAGGAATCGGGCTCGATAGTTAATCTAATATTGTATATGTTTCAGGTTTAATCCCAAGCAAAACCCGAGCCCGGGTCCTAGTTAAATATCCCGCGCGTCATTTAACGCGACGGGGTATATAAACTCTTTTCTATTTAGAAAAGAGTAAGTTGTTCATTTTCAAATATAATTCCATTTCTCTTTTCTCTCATCTCTCTCTCTAAACTCTCTCTCTAGAACAACTCTTTCTTTCTCCTTTCTAGTTCTTGATCCGTGATTGATTCGTGTTATGAAGTGTTAAACGGGATCCTACAATTGGCATCAGAGCTTCAAGGGTGGATTCGTGTCTAATTTATGTGGTTAATAATGCTAAATTCGTGGTCCATTTTGAAAAAAAAGCCCACGGCTCACTTTTGATTTTGGCTTATTTGTTGGTTAATCTTACTCTCTACTTGTTCTACACATCAAAAGGTTAGATTGTTACAAATTTCGTGTGTAATACAAGCTTAAAGTTCGAATTATAAGCTTTTAAAGCTTAGTGTTCTTCGTGGAGAGTTGCTCAATATTGGACGATTTACAAGGTAATACGAGTTAAGGTGTGCTTAAACTTGATGTACTCACAAAGTATTACATGTTTCTAACTCAATTCGTGGCTAGAAAGTTCATTGGGTGAATATTTGCAAAATTCGTCCCTTGCATTCTTCGTGGCGGGTTGACAGAAAAGAAAAGGGACAAGTTCCTTTTTTATGGAAAGTATCAGACGGGATCGTTACTCATTTAGGCGGTGGTTAAGCAGGTACCAAGGCGAACAGGCGAGTTGTCAATAGGTTTAGCAGCGGTTTGCTTATTTTAATGCAGGCGGCGAGTTGCTAAACGGCGAGTTGCTAAACAGCGAGTTGCTAAACGGCGAGTTACCAAATAGCGGTTTGAGTATTTTATTAGGGCAGCGAGTTGTCAAAAGAAGCAGCGGTTTGATTATTCTATTACACGGCGGTTTGCTTACACTATCCAGACGACACCCGTTTTTAGCGACACTTTTTTACCGAAAAAGTTGAGTAATATGTAATTTTTTATATAGCCTTTCTAACTTATTTTTACATCAAATTCAAATTTTGGTAATAGGGTAAATTTTTTTTCGGTCGACACCTTTTTAGCGACACTTTTTGGCGGGAAAAATTAAGTAAAATATAATTTTTTCTATAGCCTTTTTAGCTTATTTTTACACCAAATTTAGATTTTGGTAATAAGGTAAAATTTATTTTTTTCATAATCCAACTGCGCCGAATTCCAAACAAATCATCAAACCATAAACCAAATCCAAAACCATCAACAAGGACTTAAACTGCATTAATCATACAAGAAACAAACCTCAACAACAATCGATTATTCATTCACGGTTTTCTATTGATTTTGTAAAATCCCGTTAAATCATTTATCGGTTTTAATCATAGAAGTGTAAAATCCCGTGAACGAGAATTGCATACATAACCACAACAACATCAATCACATCATATCCACTTAAGATCCAACAACTTTCACACTTCATAATTCATAATCATTCATTCATCATGTCAACTCCAGTCAACACATCCTCGACAGATAGTCAAATGCATAATAATATCATGGCAGTTGGTTTAAAAGAGCGTTCACCAATGCTTGGACCATGAAGATATTCACAATGGAGATCACGTTTTCTACGGTACATTGACACGAAACCAAATGGTGAGGGAC
>BQNB010195654.1:0-11351 GCA_026074375.1 Tanacetum coccineum | reverse complement strand
TCCAATCGTGGTTTAAAAAGAATTCTTGAAAGGACCATGGGCGAAAATCGTGCCTCTTGGTCGGACAAACTGGATGACGTTCTCTAGGCCTTCCGTACAGCTTACAAAACACCCATCGGGTGCACTCCGTACAAGCTTACTAGGCCCTTAAGCATACAAACTTCGATATCAAAACCGCGGGTGATCACAGAAAAGTTTAACTCAATGAACTTCGTGATCATGCCTATGAAAATTATTTGATTTACAAGGAGAAAACCAAGATGATCCACGATGCCAAGATCAAAAACCGTGTTTTCAATGTTGGTGATCAAGTTCTCCTCTTTAACTCTAGATTAAAGATTTTCTCCAGCAAGCTGAAATCCCGTTGGAGTGGACCATTCACCGTAACCCAAGTTTTTCCATATGGCACTGTCGAGTTATCCCAAAACTCTAGGCCAAATTTCAAAGTGAATGGTCATCGTTTGAAACACTACTTTTGAGGGGACGTACCAACCGATGTTGTCCCGGATCTCCAGACGTTCCCCATGGACCAATAAATTCGGGGGACGGGTCAAGCATAGCGACCTTAAACAAGCGCTTCGTGGGAGGCACCCCATGCTTATCAGTAGTAGTAATAAATAAGTGTTTTTGTGTGAGGAGGCTTACATTTTCCATTCCTCGTGTTTTGTCCATGTTTTGTGTGCTTTATGTTGTATGTCCAGGAGTTCCCGGATTGTGAAAACTCTCATGCTCGCAGTATCCACAAGAGTTTCACATCCTCAGCTTCATTTTGGGAATCCAGTATCCAAATCTAATCGACTAACGTTTTATCTTTAGGAAGAAGGTGTTGATGTGATTTCCCACTACGCTAGCAACGGGGTGGGTTTTCAAACTAAGAACACCGGTCGTTGGTTGTGATATCCTACTAGGGAGCGAGGCCTAGGTAGGTGTTCAAACTAAGCAACGCATTCCTAGCTTTAAGAACTTATGATTATAATGATGAAGATGTTGCAAAAAGTTCTACAGTTAAAATCTCGTTCTTTAAAATAAAGTTACAAGGTCCCAATAAGTTGTTGCTTTGAGTCATGATTCATCTTGAATTACGACTACGGAAATAAGTTGATCTATGGCTGAGTTGAAGTGAGTACACACATTTAAATCATACATCCATGTTGGGAGTAAAAGTTCACAAGTCATAAGTATGAGTGCTTAGCATTTAGACTTATATTGACAAATGATCTTGTTTAATTGCTTGGTTTGGAGCTAGTGAAAAATCGGGGACGATGAATTTATCCGTCAGGACATCCGTAGATTATTCTATGGGCGTTTCTCATTCTATGATCCCAATGTTGATATAATAAAGGAAGTCAAACAGGAAGTCGAGAAAAGAAAAAGGAAAATCCAAAAATATTAGGGATAGTTAGTGTATAGATAAAAAATGGTGAAAACGGGACTTGTCGAAGCTTTTGATTCTTTAGTTTCCCTTGACGAACACTTAGCTACTTTTCAAAGTTATTAGTCGAGGGGGATTGAGATTCTTAGTTTTCGTAAATGTTTACTTCATAACATTGCGTGAGGACACGGCAATACCTTAGTATGGGGGATTTTGGTATGTGTTTAATTACACATACCTTTTACCTTTAAAAACGAGCTAAAATAACCAAAAACGGACTTAAAATGCCAAATATACGCTTGTTTTGCTAATTGTATTGTGCAGGAACGGATAACTAAGAAAAGGACGAAAAACGAAGCCAAAACGACAAAACCGGACTCGGAATGGAAAAGTAGGAAAAGACAAAGTCAAAGTCCAAGACCAAGCCTGAAAAAAGTCAACCCAAGTCAACCCCGAAGCCAAAAGTCAAGAAATATAAGTTTAGGGACTTAACTTGTAAATCCCTAAACTTATATTTATACAAGAAAGGAAAGAAAAGAAGAGAAGGGTGAAAACTGCCAAATTGGCAAAGTTGTACTCCAAGGGGCATTCCTGCCAAGTCCAAAGACTTGTATACACCAAGGACCATGGGTGCAATTAGTCTTATAACTTTTGGGGACTATTCCTGCCAAGTCCCCAAAGTTATTTAACCAAAAGGACGAAAATTGCAAACACCCATATATCCCTCAAGGACCAACCTTGCCAAAACCCTAAACTATTACCTGTCACCCCCAACCTTTATAAACCTTTTTTCCCGCCTAATTTCCCCCCCCAACAAACTCACGGGTTAACCACCCCCGTTTTACCCTGCAACCCAAACCACCCCATGGATAAACCCTTCCCTCCTCCTCCACTAAACCCATAATCCCATTTGGCAATCCCACACCTCCCCATGACTAAACCAATGGCTCGGATCAAAGGTTTGGGAACCAAGAAAGATTGAAGGCCAGGATTGTTTGCTCTTTGCACTCACAAAACAAACACACTACACTTCTTGTGTCTACAAAGAAGCACAAAGGCAAGAAGACAAAAAAAGAAGAAGACTAGTCGTATTTTTCCTATTTAAGTGAATGTAAAGCCATTTTGGCTAACAGTTAGTTTTTTTTAGTAGTTTTACAAGTAGTTTTTATTGTTAAGTTAAAAGTTTTTTTTTATGCACTTGTAATTCACTTCAATTTTAATGAAATTCAGTTGAGTTTTTTTTNGTATTTGGGGGTAAATGAGAGCACAGTAATTGTTAAAGAGTTATAAGTTTAACCGGGTTGGTCGGGTTAGGGTTCGGGTTAATTGTGGGTAATTGGGTTGGGTCTTTGCGTGTGATTGGTTGAGAGATGGTCCATGGGTAGTTTGACCCGGCTATATGACCCGCGCCCTTTTGTATCTTTGGGGCAATTACATATCTGGCCCTTGTGTTTGGCAAGCCTATTTTTTAGTTGTAAACAATTTTCATAGATTGCAAAATCAGCCCCTGAACTTTATAAAACAACGGAGTTTGGTTTTGGTTGACTGTGGTTTAGCTGCAGTTGACTGTAGAAGGCTGAGGCATGATCTTTCTGGCTTCGGCTTTGATTTCTTTAGCTTCTTGATCACTCATCCGTTCTCGTGTCCGTTTTTGACTGATTTCTTGTGATATTTGACATATCCATACCTGCACACATAAAACTCAGATACAAGCACATTTTTGCTATTTTTGATCCGTTTTGGGATGAATTGGGCCTTTTTAAGCATAAATAGATATGTGTATTCTACACTTATCAGTGTACTAGGGAGGTGGTTTGGCCTAGAAACCATGGGAGAGGCGGTTTGGGTTTTGGCGGGTAAGGGGTTCGAGTACAGGGTTGGTTGCAGGATTTAAAAGGAAAGAATGGGGAAGAGGCAAGTATGGCCCTCCATCTTTCATCCCTTTTTCATTTCATTCGAGCCCCTTTTAGTTATAAATAGAGTTTGGAAAGTGACACTTTTGGTCCCTCTGATTTATAAAAAGAGAAATAAAGAAGGTTTGGTAAATTGCAAAAATGTTCCCTGCGTTTTATAACTAAAAGAATAAAAGGGGTTTTGGAAAATTGCAATTTCAGTCCCTCTTTTAGTTTAAACCGATATTTTCTTTTATAAAACCTAATTTTAAAAAATGACATTTCTATCCCTAAGGTTTATAAAAATTGTTCTGGGCAGTAATCGGCTTGTTTTGTGTTTGGGCTTGTAATTGGTGCCACTGGGTTGGGTTTTGGGCCCAAAAGGTACAAGTTTTTGGTTATTGAGGCTTTTTCAAGCCCAATAAGGTTATGAAGTGGGTTTTAGTGTGTACAATGGCTGAGATTGGCTGAACTGGGCTAGGATTCGGGCCTCAAAGTCTTCACGTCTTTGTCACTTCACAAACAAATGGGCTGTTGAAATTGATTGAGGCCCATTGGTCTTCACCATTCTTCATAAGTTATACTATGGGCTTTCCCCCGGCCAGCAATGGGTTCTGAATTGGCATCATTATATCTTCAGTTACTGGCTCCGGTTTGACTCTGATTCATTATATTGACTCTGACTTTTGGCATTTTTGGACTTTGGTCCTTGATTTTTCACAGTCTTTTCCATTCCATGCTCATTTTTGTCATTTTGGCTCTATTTTCTGTCTTTTTGTTGATATCCACTTCCTGCACAATACAAATGCAAAACAAACATATATTTGGCAGTTTTTGTCTGTTTTTGGTCATTTAAGCTCGTTTTTAGAGGTAAAAGATATGTGTAATTAAGCACTTATCAATAGGCGAATAAGAAGATTACACGTGGCGAGGCTTACACTCTATCTCAATGCATTTGTAAATGAACAAATGAAAATATAATCCAACAGTTAGAACTATTCTGTACGAGGTACGCTGTCAATAATGAAACCTGTCATCCATCCATCAGCTCGTCAGTCTCTTAATCCGTGTGAAGGCCAATGATTGGTTAATAATGGCTCAATGATTGGGATGAAATTTACACTTTTACCCCCTCACTTGGCTATTTAAACAACCCGCTCCCCTTCATTTTGACATATTAGCACTTAGCTTATTTTTAGTTTTATCTAGTAGTAGTTTAGCTTATTTTAAATTTTAGCTTATTTGTAATTCTGAGTTTAATGTAAAAGCCAATGTTAGCTTATTGAATGATGTTAGTGCTTATTGTTTATAAAATAAAAGTTAGTTTTAGCTATTGTTATTCTTTTATTCTCAGAACAGCTTATCATGCTCAATTAAGCTACTTTTGTGCTTATTTTCTCGAGCTTAGCTTTCAAAACTTCTTAAAAGTTGACGATCTAATCCTATAAGCTCTCACAAGATCATTTGATTTCATTTGATAGATTTTTTAAGCACTTTCGTTTGTAATAAGTAGAATAAGCTCGGATCTAGCTTTATTTTTTGAGTTTAAGCTTTTAGTTTTATTAAGACTCTTATTATCCGATTTTAAATAAGCTCTAAAATAGCCTTATCGAATTCCATTTGAGCTACATGTCCTCGTTTATGACTTAATTGCTTATTCTGATGTTAATAACTAATATCGGTTAAGCGCTTTAGCTTATTTAGATTTCTTGTTGCGAATTTCTTTTGTTTTAGATTGATGTTTAAATCATTTTGAAAGTTGGCTTATTGTTTGTTTGTTTAGATCTTATTTAGATTTGATTTCTTTAGTTTTTGGCTTATTGGATAAATGTTTTAAGTGCTTATTAGAATAAATACATCGTGCTTGTTTAATCTAGTTAACTTATTTGAATATCTTCGTGAGCTTATGTTAGTTTATGTGTATTGTGGCTTATTCGGTTTGGCTAAATCAGTTTGTCATAGCTTATAGGTTTCAGGCGAGCTTATTTGATTAAAATTGAGAAATCTTGTTGCCTCGTTAGAATTTTGAAATCATTGTTTTAGCTTAATCTCATTTTTAGTGTTACATGAGGTTTATGGTTGCTATGGCTTAATCGGTTAAGCTTATTGGATAAGTCTCAACTTTTAGATAATAATCTGTTTAGCTTATTAAAGTTTTGTAAACCTTGGTTAAACTGGTTCTAATTTTTTCACTAACTGGGCATGCGTAGATCATTGGGCCAGGTTAGGATCTGTTGGGCCTTATGTATTTCGCATGGGTTGCGTTTGGTTTTGGATTGCATGATAGTAGTTTGGGGCCTGCATTGAGTAATGTTATGTTAACTGTTAACAATTTTTGTTTTGTGATTTGCTTTTGGTACCGGTCAACTCATGAGGCGTGGAGCTTAAGAGTTTATTTAGCTAGACCGAATTTAATTATTTGCATTAGCTAAATAAATCGGGTGGTTATCATTTATTTGTGGCTCTCCAATTCTGTCCCATTTTCTATCTTTTTTCAATTTATTAGTGTAGATTTAGTTTAAAATGTTTAGCTTTTCTTTGTTGATTTTTATGCTTATTAAGTAGATTTTTATATATGCTTGTTAAGTGTTAAATTGTTTAGTGAATTAAGTAAAAAAGAAAATATTGATTAGTGATCTTTATATTACTTAGATTTTTGTTTTGGTTATTCGAGCGGGCAAAAGCCGTAAGAATAACTAGGCATTAATTTAGTAATTGATATCTTAATAAAAGTCATTTTCAATATAAGCCAACGTTGTGAGAAGATATTTTGATAGAGAGATATTGATTCATCGATATAGACTTGATTGTATATTTAATTCACACTTAAGGATCTAATCAATACACTTAGCAAGCATATCTTTCATTATATATCGTTTTTCGTTTATTTGCTTGCCTATTGTTTCTAGTTATATATAGTTTGTTTTTATTATATACTTAGTTTAAAAACCAAAAACCAAAATATTTGTCATTCAAGCATCAAACAAAACATTCTCGTGAATTTCAAATTCATCTCTCGTCGTGGATACGACACTCGAAAGATAAACTATTACTTTTCCTAAAGTAATTTTCATATCTAACGGGAAATACTATATATTATTACGACACGCGTTTGATGTTTATCAAAAATGGAGCCGCTGCCAGGGATCGAACCCAGGTCACCCGCATGACAGGCGGGAGTACTTACCACTAGGTGGACCGATCGTTCCGGGAATCGATTTTGTATTGAAAAATCATATGGTTCAGCTGCTTCGACAGAATTGTCAATTCCATAGATTTGAAGGTGAAGATGCAAATGATCATTTAAACAAATATTTATCCATCACCCAATTCATTAAGCAAAATGGAGTTTCACAAGACATCATGAATCTAAACCTTTTTCCATTCTCTTTAACCCACGAAACTGAATCCTGGTTTTATACTCTTAAAACTCATTCTATTGATACTTGGGAAGAGATGGTTTCCAAGTTTCTTTCAAAATACTTTCCATATTCTAGAACGTTGAACTTAGGAGAGAAATTCTTAATTTTCGGCAATTGCCTACCGAATCAGTATTTGAAGCTTAGGAAAGATTTAAATCTTGTTTGCGGAAATGTCCCGACCATAGAATTTTGCTTCTTAATCAAATCCTTACTTTTTACAATGGAATTACAATAATTGACCAATAAAGACTTATGGTGGCTGCCGGCGGTAATTTCATGCGGAAGACTCCTCAAGAAGCTTATGATTTAATATAGAATATGACACAACATCATTTTCAGGGGGACGTCGAAGTGTATTATAACACTACCACTTATATGAGTGCTCATTATTCTGAGACTACTTTCGCTTTAAGAGAACGAGTTGAGGTCCTTGGAAAGCAAACTGGATACACAATTCAAAGTGTTCAACATAATCCAGGATGAGGTCATCTACACCTTTTACTATTCAGACTCCGATAAAAGTGATGATGATGGACCTTCTGAGTTGATTGAAGATCAGAAATCGATTCACCATTTGAGTGATAGCCCCACTCCTTCTTCTGACCATGTGGTCGCGTCTCTCTCTCCTTCTCTCACTCCCACCGGGGATAGTGATTCTATCTTGGAGGAGACCGACACACTTCTTCCACATCATGATTCGACTTCATCGAAAGTCGATGATGATATATTGGACCCGAAGAAAGATATATGTCTACTTGAAAGATTATTAAATCTTGATTCTACTAAAGATCTCCCTCATCTTCATGAGCTTAATAATAAAATCTTTGATCCTGAAGAAGATATCCTTATTCTTGAAAACTTATTAAAGGATGATCATTCAGAAGCAAAGAACTCAGAGATCGATTCGCTTATTAAGGGACCATCAGATACCTTTTTAATGGCGGACGAGGATATCAAATTAAATCCTCCTATGGATGTTGATAACCTTGTTCCAATCCCACGGGTATCCGAGAAACCCTTAGATTCTCTTGACCCGATTTTAGAAACTTTCAAAACGACTATCACTGATCCTTTGTTTGATTTCGATTCTGAATTTACTTTAAATTCAGACAATCCTATCTTGGATATTCAAAACAAGGAGAGTGGTGAGTCTTAAAACGGAGACCATAATAGATGAGGTGCAAATTAATAGTACACAAAGTACCGTACAAATCCCACCTCCGTACGAAAAGTTAAATTTTGATTTAACCATGCCTAAACCAATCCTTAGATTTCCACATTTTTGTTATGGCATTTTTGGTTCTCATCGTGTTTTTGACATACTTGGCCCGAGACTACTACTTTCTTTATCATACAATTTTAGCCTCGTCTTTTCTAAGGAATACCTCAAATTTCTATCATTAAATATATTCCTGCTAGGAGACGAAAATGAAGTATTTGATCTTGGAATTATCGTTATTTACGTCAAATCAGAAGTTTAAAAGAGCTCCCCCAAAGATATTCCTGCCCTTTTTTCTTTAATGAAAATAACAAGCGCTTCTCGGGAGGCAACCCGTGTTATCTATCTATCTATTTTATTTTCTTTATTTTTATTTCGAATAAGTGGGGTGTATTTATAGCCCAAGTGTGGGGGTGTGCTTCTTTTTATGGTTTGTGGTACCATTTTTGCAGGATTCCTTATGATCTTGAAGACCCGTGTTTATTTTCAATCCTTCAATCACCCGGTCTTCAATCTTCTGCTTATTTTGGAATCCTCAATCCTGATCATGTACATATATTGGGTTTCCCTTCTCACACTTGGAATTACTAGCATTTGCCTTTTTCGTTCATAAGTGTGGGGGTAAAACCCGACATTTTTGAACATTGAGGCCAATGTTTAGTTTTAAGTGCGGGGGGGGGGGGGGATTTCTATCGAAATGTGATCATACATGTGCCTATATGTGTTCCTACGCAATCCTGTTTTGACCAAAATTTTAAATTTTTATTGTTTTATTAGTTTAAAAAAATGATGATGATAAAAATATAAAAATATAGAAATGTTAGTAATAAGTAGGCCCGTAGAACTAGGTAGCTTTAGACTTGACCGAGTTTTTAACTCTAGCTTTCCCCTTAGCTTTTGAGACTAAGTGTTTGCTTAACTTTAAAATTTTACAAAGAACGAAAAATGATAGAGCTAGATATAAGTTAGATGCTAAGCGTGGAGTAGTTGGATCTCTTTAGAGCTCATAGAGGTTAATTGTGGCTTTTTGCTCCCATCAGCTTAATAAACGTTATATATTTGTTGAATAAATAAAGTTACTTTGATTTTTGCGATTCTTAGTTTAGATCCTTTTGTATCGATTCTTTCTGGTGAAAGTAAGGTACACATCGAGGTTTTGTCAGTGTTGTGGGGAAATAGGCTACCGATTCCTGATGGCTTGCTACCGTTGTCTAGGTAGTTAAAAGACCACAGGACTTAAAAGTTGGCTATAATAATAATTATGTAATAAACCGCCGAACTTAGACCACTGGATCATGGTCGGTTCGCGCCCGATGTGACAGTCATTTAAAGGGCGGAGGTAATAAAAATAATAATAAGAACTATGGGCTGATAAAAGATTACTGGACCATGGTCGGCTCGCATACCGATGTGGTAGTTTTTAAAAAAACCATAGTAAGAATAATAAATCCGAGACTGATAAAAGTTTATTGGATCATGGTCGGCTCGCATACTGATGTGACAGTTTTCAAAAAGGTCGAGGATCTCCTGGTTAAAATAAGACTCCTGGACCATGGTCGGCTCGCATACCGATGTGGCAGTTGTTTAAAGGGCCGGGAGGTTTAATAATGTTGCTATAATAATAATAATAAAGCCAAATTTCGACTCCGAGGTTATTTAAATAAAGCCTTTGTCTCTGGACTCGTAGTTGAGTTGTTTCGGATGAAATAAAAAGGATAACCCCTAAATCATGCGAATTTAGAACCTTAATTGGACCTTATTCTCACCATATCGTCTCTTTAGGAAAGGATTTCAAACTCATTATGGTCTAAACCGGCTTTACTTTATATTAATTAGGACATAATTTATTTGTCATTAATAATAATAATAATAATAAAACCCTTAGAGGATTTAGGAATAAGGGAGCGAAAAGTAGCCGCGTTTACACAATTACCATTTATAAGCAGTATTAGCATCTATTCTTATATTTAAATGTGATTTCGTTTTAAGCTTGGTTTGGGGATTGTGAAAGTCGAGGATGACGAACTCCCGTTCTTTGAGCTTTTTAAATAAATTGTACCTTAGTTCTTATCTATTATTAAATAAGTGGTTAAAACGGGAGCGCTTGCGAAATAAATGATTTTTGAACCTTTTTAATGGACTTTTCTGTTCTTGTTTGATTGCGAGGGGTCATAAGTTAGAGGGGTTAAGTTATTTATTTCCGGGCGTGTTTTATAAACATTGCATGTGGGACCAGCAATGGCTTAGTGTGAGGGAATTCGATGTGTGCTAAAACACACATCCTTATAACCCCGTAAAACACTATTAACTGGACTAAAAATACTAAAATATGCTTAATTATATTGTAAATATGTTTGTTTTTTATTTTTATGTCTTGCAGGTAAAACGGATTGAAAACTAAGCAAAAACGGGTATTTTCGGGTTCGTCTCGATCAAGAGTGCTTATTATTCAAAATTAAGATGAAGTCGTGAAAATTTCCCGAGCATGCCATTGAAAAGAGCGCAAAATTACGAGTCGAACGGTGCCCTCGGATTTTATTGAGCCAACCCATAACCCATTTTATGGGTCGGGCCAGCCCAAGCTATCAAAAGCCCAATAAGAGAACAAGCCCAAGTCAAAATCCAAATTATAATAGTATATTATATATTATACTAATATATACTATATATAATATAATATTATTATTATAATAAATATATATATAAATATATACTTATATATATCATAATAGTAAATATAATATATTATCAAACATATATTTGGCAGTTTTTGTCTGTTTTTGGTCATTTAAGCTCGTTTTTAGAGGTAAAAGATATGTGTAATTAAGCACTTATCAATAGGCGAATAAGAAGATTACACGTGGCGAGGCTTACACTCTATCTCAATGCATTTGTAAATGAACAAATGAAAATATAATCCAACAGTTAGAACTATTCTGTACGAGGTACGCTGTCAATAATGAAACCTGTCATCCATCCATCAGCTCGTCAGACCCTCAATCCGTGTGAAGGCCAATGATTGGCTAATAATGGCTCAATGATTGGGACGCAATTTACACTTTTACCCCCTCACTTGGCTATTTAAACAACCCGCTCCCCTTCATTTTGACATATTAGGACTTAGCTTATTTTCAGTTTTATCTAGTAGTAGTTTAGCTTATTTTAATATTTTAGCTTATTTGTAATTCTGAGCTTAATGTAAAAGCTAATGTTAGCTTATTGAATATTGTAAGTGCTTATTGTTTATAAAATAAAAGTTAGTTTTAGCTTATTGTGTTTCTTTTAATTCTCGAAAAGCTTATCATCCAATAAGCTACTTTTGATTGCTTATTTTCTCAGCTTATTCTTTCAAAACTTCTTAAAAGCTTGTAGATCTAATCCTATAAGCTCTTATAAGCTTGTTCGATTTCATCTTATAGGTTTTTAAGCAATTTCGTTTGTAATAA
>BQNB010195651.1:0-11351 GCA_026074375.1 Tanacetum coccineum | reverse complement strand
GTAATCCTTTGGGCATGCGGATTTGATATTTTTGAAATCTATGCACATCCTTGAGCTTCCATCTACCTTCTTTACCAAGACCGAGTTGGATATCCAGGTGGGGTATCTAACGGGCCTAACTGTGCCAGCCTTGAGCCACTCGGCTACTTCTTTTGTCACTGTTTGACTTCCGCTTATGACTGATTGGGGTGACTGATGGGTTAGCATTGAGAGTGTGCTTGATGATTCGTCTTGGCACACTCGTCATGTCTGATGGTTCCCATGCAAAAATATCCTGATTTTTCTTGATGAGGGATTTGAGTTGAGTGGAGCCCTCCGGTGAGAGGTTCTTTCCTATCGTGACTAACTGATCAGGATAGGCCGGATTAACGAGCATTCCTCCGTTAGGCTCACCTTCCCTTGTGGCTCTGTCTCTTTGGTGGTTCTACTGTCTGCTTCTTCCCCACTCTTCTGCATTCGAACACTGGCTTCGATCCTCAGCAAGCCTAAACAAAGAGTAACACACACGTTAGCCTCACCTCGGGTGTTATCCCAGGACCAAGCTCCGGTGTGAGAGTAAGTACCAAATGGGGTGAAGCCGTTAGGCGGTGTAATAAGTATAGTAAACGCGTATGGAGATAGTTGGTTTGCATTGAATGAGCTTGAGGTATTTATACTACCCCAAGTATTGTACCTGACATCCATAGGGGATAGGCCGCCGAGCAAGATGGCTAGGGGACTGTTCAAACCTAAGGGACAACATCCCTGAATATCCGGATCGGCGGCATACGCTTGGATCTTGCTATGGACCGGTGTTTAATACAGGTTTCCTGGATAATAGAGTGCATTGGTCTTTCCCGAGGTTCTGACATCATTTATCCCTCTGAGGTGTTACTTTAACACCAGGAGGCTCATGCCGCTTGGTGTTAAAGTGCCTACTTGGTTCGAGTAGATGGGTTGCACGGCACAGGCCTAGCGGCCATATACGCGGACATGATGACAGTCGAACGAATATGAGTAATTAATTCGTACAAGTGATGATGCAATACTTTAAATAAGAGCGTTATTTCTTAATTTCCCCTCCCTTTCTTTTTTTAGGAGGTGGGGAGAGGGCTCTTGCTTTGGTCGCATTGATGCACTACCGGACATGAATCATAATTACTAAGGATTAAAAACGTAGTGAGTCATACCTGGGTATCCGTAATGATGTCATGTGTCCTATCGATTTCCATTGTGCAGCCACGATTGAGCCACGTCACGCTCTGACACGACGCAACGTTTGGTTTTCCCACCCTTTCCTCTATAAATAAGGGTCTTCTCTTATTTTTACAGCCACGTCCTTCTTTTTACCGCTCTCGCTCTGCACGACTCCTAAGCTTGTTTGCTCTCTTCTTCAGGTGTGTTACTTATTCCCTATCTTTGCTTTTTTTTAGTTTTATTACCTCACCTTCGGATACTTCTATCTATGTCGTTGACCATTCTGATATCTTGATATTCTGGATGAAAACTGTCATTCTGTCAAAAAGTAAGAAATAGAAAGCAGTAATAAATGCATTTTTCTTAAACTGTGTGTTTTTTGTCGGGGGACAATAATTTTGGGACGAAGGGAGTATAAAATTCCGGAAGACCTTCGTCCTCTCGTCATGCCCAAAGGGATGACCATGAACTAACTACCCAATGTTGCCATCGGATTGTATGTGCACCATTTTCAACAAGGAGGGTTTAGAGTGCCATTTTACACATTTTTCCTAAGGGTTAGAGTATTTTGTGTTCATATCTTTCAACTCATTCCGATAGGCATAAACCGTACTACCATTTTTGAAATGTATTGTCGGACCTTGAATATTTCCCCTACCATGCCTCTCTTTCGCGTATTCTATAAATTTTGCAAACAAGGCAATTGGTTTTCCTTTTACAATCGAGTCAGGAAAAATTGTAAACCATGTTTCAAAGATGCACCCACAAGTTTAAAGAAGTGGAAGGATAAGTTCTTTTTGGTTGACCGGAGGGCTGCTCCGATTGCCATGCCTTGGAGGTATCATGATTCTAGCATAGTGTACCTGTTCCCTCGCTTTGGGGAGTTTAGTGAATCAGATGCTGAGAGGTAACAAACCACCTCCCATCCTTCTGTATGTCGTTGGTCTTTCCCATTCCTGGAAGTATGTCGGACATGTTTCTGAACTAAAAGGTCTGGATGGGAAGGATAATACCCTTGCTTTCAATATTCATTTATCTTGCCTATTTGATCATTATTTTGTGTTTCCTTACTACTATTTGTTTGTCTTTTTTTGCAGTTGTTACCATGGCGGAGTTTTTGCGTCTTCCTGATTTTTGAGGTTGCAAGGTAGCAGTTGGCACTCATTTTTCGGCTGGTACTGCGCGGTTAACCCATACTACCCTCCCCCTCCCCCCTCCCGCAGTGAGGCTAAAAGATGTGTTGGGATTCTTGATTGATGAGCAAGGAAGTACAAGATAGGAAACATAAAGGACCAAAATTTGTCTTAATGATGTTCTTTTTTTTTTTTTATACAAAATGTAGAAGATATAAGATTTGTCAAAATAGATATGAATGAATATTGATGAGATGATAATTAATTGATTTATCATTAATATATTAATTTAGTTTCCTTGTTAGCCTAGGGCTCCTTATGCTATAAAAGGAGGTCCAAGCATTTAGAAAAATCCATCTATAGAAAACAAGAGCTCTCCCAATGAGAGTCTAAATAGTTAGATAGCAAGTCGACTGATGAGAGTCGAATAGTACACCATAGTTAGTTGGTGTAGCCCTAAATTATAGTTGGGGTTAATAGGGAAAGTTCAATCAAGAAAACCTTGTGATAACTTTGATTGTGTTCTTTATTATTCCGCTGCGTGTTATCATTCATTGTTATTATTTATCCTATATATATAAGATCTAATCAATCTTGAGCTATAAATGATCTTATCAAGATGTTTCACCTAAGACGGAGGATATGGATGTTGCGGAAATGCCATGCTGAAAAGTCCTTTCTGAGAAAGAAAAGAAGCGTAAGAAAGCTTAGGCAAAGGCGGCGGCGGCTGATGTGCCGAGGAATGTGGAAAAGGACGCTAGGAAAAAGCACGTCGACAAGGAAGGGACCTCCCGAAAAAAGGAAAGGAAAACACGCCAAGAGACTCCTCCTACTGACCTGAAATCCGAGCATGTTTCTTCTCCTACACACTTAAATCACTCCAAGCCTTTGGAGGCTCTTGCCAATGAGGCTGACATTTCTGAGAATTTCTTTGCTGCTTGGTTGGATGCTTTGAGAAACCACACTGATGAGTAGGGTACCCCACGCCATAATGACAACGTGAATGAACCGTTGGTGAATGAAGGTGTTAATAATGAGCATGGAGATGAAAACATTGTTGATGAGGGTCAAGGTGATAATGTTGGTGGATTTTCCGGACTGCGTACTCAGCCGCGTCCTGCTAATCAATCAGCACTACAAGAAAAAGTGGTATTTGGGAGGGGGGTTATTTAGGTGGAATGTTGCGTACTCCCCTACTTACCTCGTAGCCTTCTTACGTCGTACGGAGGAGACATCCATGGATCCTTGGAGAAGGCCGCTTGTAAAAAGGGAATTATTGAACAGCTAAAAGTAAGTGATTTGAAAACGTTCCTTCTCTTTTTTATATATGTTGTAGCATACCTCTTTATAATGCTTGGGTGTAGCTCTTCTCAGGTTATTTTCTGGAAGGTTCGATAATATTCTCTTCACTCTTCAGTGGGGTATGCCCGTTTCAAGCCGTGGATGGACAATTTCATAGACTGACGTTACATTTTGGCCAACCTCTTTTACTCTGTCCTAAATCTTAAATGAAAGTGTGTCGGCTACGCTCTGCTATTAACGTTATGGCGTTATTGTGCCAATCCAGGCAGTAGAAAAACAAATGTTCCAGCATCGCTTTGAGAATTTATATGGAGAGCAACCAATCTTATCTATGCTCATGAATCTTGCAAAGAGATGAAGGCTCGTTACAAAGAGTGCAAGAAGGAGATGTACAATATTCGCTCCACATACGATGAGAATGTGTCTGCTTATGACCAACTTTTGAAGGATTACAATGGTGTTATGAACATTGAGAAGGGGCTAAATAAAAGAGTTGAGGAGCTGAAGGGAGAGAAAAAGGGGCTGGAGAATGTTAATGCGGAGCAGATGGACCAGATTAAACAACTAAAGGATAAGCTCAAGAAGACTGAGGAGGGCACTCATCAGTTAAGGCTTGATAGGAAGAAGCTTGTTGTACTGTGCGGTAATGGAGAGATCGTGAGGCAAATGATTATCAAGGAATATCTTCATACTTTTGTTCGTTGGTTGCATCAAAGTGCAGAGTACAAACAGAACTTGGGTGAGGTTTTTAGCTTGACCGTTGGGAAAGGTTTTATAGATGGCATCTCTATTGGCAGAAAAGAGGAGGATGTCCAGGCAATCTTTGCGGAGACACCTAACGTGGACCCAGCTGCCTTGGCTACTTTTATAAGTAAGTACGAGGCGCTATTTGATAAAAGGTATCCTTTTGTGGACAAGGTTGCTAGCGCTTACCACCGTGATCCCTTCGGGCTTTAGAATGTTATGCCAGATGAGAGTGGCCCCACTGGTCAAGGGCCTCGCGCCTCACCCACAACATCAATTTCTTAGATTTGTTAGATTTTAATGTATTGGTTAGTTAACAATTTGTAGCTTTTTGCTTAAACCATTTTGGTTCCGTCTGTGGCATTTTAGCATTGCGCTCTTAGAACAATGTTTCCTTGTACATGTATTTATATAACCATTTTTGTATTTATTATTTTCGTCTTGCGTTGCTTGTGTTGCGTGAAATAATTTTTGTTAATTTTGTATTATTAAGGACATTGATATTGACTACATGTATCGTCCGGAGGGGATTAGCGGTCCGGGCAGAGTCACATAATAATTTATCCATTCCTTCCTCTCGCACATTCCAAAGACGTAGATATTGACCACATTTATCGGTCGAAGGGGATTAGCGGTCCGGCCGGGATCACATAATAATTTATCTACTCTCGGGGAGATAGATATTGACCATATATATCGGGCGGAGGGAATTAGCGGTCCGTCCGGGGTCACGTAATAATTTATCTATCCCCATAGACATTGACTACGAAATACATCAGAGGTAGCGAGCTATCTGTCGAGTCACATAATAATTTGTCTATCCATACTAGACATTGACTACATGGGTCGACCGAAGGGGATTAGTGGTCTGGCCGAAGTCACATAATAATTTGTCTACACAAGCATAGCAAACATTGACTACATGCATCAATCGGAGGTGATCAACCATCTGACCGGAGTCATTATAACCTTATGTTTACTATCTTGACCATTGTATTGAGTCAAAAAATTGCTACCACTCCCCAAATTCGGGAGGTAGCCTGCTTGCCATTAATATTTCAAAAGATTACATTAGTAACATGAAATTCTAAGAACAATAACATCTACAGGTAGCATATTCTTAAGTTAATTGCGTGCCAGGTACGTGGCACCTCCCTGTCATCTATGGTCTGTAACTTGTACGAGCCATTTTGATATGCTTCCTTTACTAGATACGGGCCTTCCCATTTTGGGCCCAACTTTCCTAAGTTTTCCACACGGCTAGCTTCATTCTTCCGGTAGACATAGTCGCCCACCCTGAAGGATACTGGTCATACCCTTTTGTTATAGTAATGCTCCATCTTCATTTTATACCTAGCCTCGCGGATTGCTGCCGCTTCCCTTCTTTCTTGCAACAAATCAAGGTTCCACTTGTTAGGAATTATACTTTGAGTTGATTATGACAAAACATATTAAAGATGGAGGACCTACAAGACAAAGCTAGAATAACATTAATGCTGATTGAAGATTAGTCAAACAGTATTTAATGCTCAGCTAAAAGATAAAGATCAACATTAATGCTGATTGAAGATTAGTCAAATAGTAATTCATGCTGATTTATAGTTTCCTAATTTTATTTGATCTTATCTTATCTTGTAAACCTCTATCCCCTCTGTTATAAAGAGGGGTAGGCGTCTAGGTTTATGATTCATTCAATTTACAATGTAAACCTAAAGGTGTGTGTGTGTACTCTAGGCGTTAAGTCTTTGTAAGACGCCTAGCTTTAGTAGCTAGCTTATTAGTAGCTTAGTAGTATAGTAAGCCTTTGTATCCTGATCAAATACAATGAAAGGTTTAATGTTTAGTAGTGTATTATTTATTATTCTGCTGGATCATGATTATGATATCCTAGATGAGCTAGATCGTGGATCAACATGTGGTATCAAAGCCTCATGGCTCTCGATCTAGGATCTACAAGGTGTCGTGTTGCTGTCCATGATGTTCTTGAAGGCCACAAAACCCTAATTCTGAAATTGATATGGTTCGATCTATTTATCTCTGCTTGATTGATTTTGTTTAGCATAAGATGTTTATTGTATAACATATTAATGCCGTTATTTTGGTCTGGGACCTAACCCCTTTCATTTTTAAACTGGCTATGGGGAGTGTGATCTTGGGATCAACCGTGATTGAACTCATAGGCTGAGATACAAATTTTTGTTTGTACTTGGTAATAATAGATCTTTTTCAAACCTTATTATTATTGTTGTGATTTGATCTGAGATGGATCAATGGGCGGTTATAGGGAGGTAGGTCTAGGACCAACAATGATCCATAACTGAGATGTAATAAGCATGTTTTGTAAGCACTGTTTCAGAAAAAGAAAAGATTATGTATGTTTGGATCTGTTTGTGTTCGGATTTATGGCGTGTTTCGTACTTGTTTATTGTTGCTTGAACACAAAAATGAGAAATAAGATTAGGGTTTTTATAAACCCTAGTAGAAGCAGCAGCAGGAACTAGATACAGGTTTTGATTTTTTTGGTTTGTGTAACATAATGATACATGTTTCTGGTCGATGATCTGGGCATGGTATAGCAGCAGGAAGATTGTTGGTGGTCATATAATGACATCTTCACATATATTCAAAGGTTTAGTACTGCCATGTACACTCGTTGTTTCGTTTTATGTTGGGTACATGGTGTTCCTACTCGTTGCTCATTGTTACTACTGGTCGCTCGTGGTTACTGCTGGTAGTTCACGATTTGTGCTGGCTCTTCAAACGGTTTCTATTGGTTGTGTTACATTCCTACTGGTCGTTTGTGCTGGTTGAAGAAAGTGCAGATCAGTGACAGTTTGCAACCACTCAGCAACAGTCAGTGACAGCTTTAGTGACAGATTTGAGACAAAAATATGGTCACTAATGACAGTTTTGGTTTGTACGGGTAGCTTTGTCCGATATAGCTAGTTTGTACGTGGCGTGAGGCCGATATGGATGAAATACTACCATTTTGATGTTTTGGACGCGTTTGGATCTTGAACGATGATGATGTTTATGGCTCGTTTTGGAGATTATTTGAAGAAGACATTTGATTATTACTTATTTGATTTTGTAGTTGATTTTCGCATGTTTTGTGTTCTTATCATATCTTAAAGGAGTGGTCACCTTTAAGATAACTTGTTCGTGATTATAAGGCGGTGACGAAGACTTGATGAATCTAGCAAAGGTGTACGATCTACCTTATGATGCTTACTACGTACATTTGCTATCACTTTAAGGAGTTAGTATTGTGCTCAGTGTCTCATTTAATAGAGGAACTGAGGATTTTGTCAAGAGAAATTGGTTACTTATGCATAGCGGTATAAGACTCAACGTACATGTGGGGTCTAATAGGAAATAAGACACACTTTTGGGAAATTCAACTTCTTCAACAAATTCGTATTATTCATTTTTCTTCATCATTGATCACTACTTGGAGCCTACTGAGTTCAAGATTCACTACATGCACTATTTGATGGGAAGTTGCTCATTTTCATAAGACCCCTATTTGATATGACAAAAAGGGGAAGAGTGCATGGATTAAGGGAAGCTTTTCATCTATATTAGCTACAGGGAAGCTTGTGTATTGGTTTTGTATTATAATCTAGGGAAGATTTTTTAGGAATTATACTTTGGAGTTGATTATGACAAAAAAATATTAAAGATGGGATGACATACAAAAAAAGATGGAAATAACATTAATGGTGATTGAAGATTATGCAAAACTCAGTTTATTTAATGCTCAGCTAAAAGATAAATGTCAATCATTAATTGCTGATTGAAGGATTTAGTCAAAATAGTAATTCATGCTGATTATAGTTGCCTAATCTTTATTTGATCCTTATCATTGTCTTGAAACCCTACCCCTATAGTATATAAAGAGGGGTAGGCGGTCTAGGGTTTAGGATTCAAATTCAATTCACAATGTAAACCTAATGGTGTGTGTGTTCGTACTATAGGCGCCAGTCTTTGTAAGACACTGCGTTGGTAGTCTAGCTTATAGTAGCTTAGTAGTTATAGTAAGCCTTGTTCTTGATCAATTTCAATGAAGGTTTATCTTTAGTAGTAACACCTTGTTCTTAATTTTGATTTGTATTATTGGTTATTCGCTAGATCATGATTATGTATTCTAGATGCGCTTAGATCGTGGATCAACTCCACTGAATCTCTTCTTCTTATATAATAGCCTTCTTTTGATCTTCATCGTTGGTGCGTTGCACATGATTTCCGTTGGGATTTATTGCATCTGCTTCATAAACATAGTTGTATGGCGGTTTCCCCCATTGCTATTTTGAGTGATATCCTGTGGGCTCATATTACGTTACGAAGTCATCTACCCATCCTTCTTCTTTCTCTTCCAATCTAGTTTGGATTCCTTCCATCAAACTCATGTTGCTCGCTCGACAAAGATGTAGCTTGAGGAGTGCGTAATGGCTATATTCATTGTTGGATGTTAAGCTTTTTGCACTAACTTTTGAAAGGATCATTGACAAAATTTGTCCCGTTATCCATAACAATTATCCTTGGTAGACCGAATCTGCAAACGATATTATTCTAGACAAACTTCTTCACCTCATGTCTAGTGGTCTTGGCAAGCGGCTTTGCCTCAATCCATTTGGTGAAATAATCTATTGCCACAATCACAAATTTTACCTTCCTAGAAGCTTTAGGCAAGGGTCCCAGTACATCCATTCCCCATTGATAGAATGAACATGGAGCCATAATTGAGGTTATTAAAGTTTTAGGCAATTTAGGGACTGAGGAGTGAATTTGGCATGAATCGCACTTGCAGATTTCCTCCCTTGCATCACGGTGCATTGTTAGCCAATAATATCCTTGCCGGATTGCCTTTGCCACCACTGACCTAGCCTTCAGGTGCATGTTGCATGCCCCCATGTGTATCTCTTACATGACATAATTGGCTTGCAACGGTCCCACGCATCGAAGCATAGGCATTAAGTATGATCTTTTGAATAAGACCCCTTCCTCCATGACGTACTGGTTTATCTTCATTTATAACGTCCTTGCTTCATTTTGGTCTTCTGGCCACTTTCCTTCTTCTAGCCATTTAATAATGGGGGTCATCCAGTTATCCCCTTCTTCTTCTACTACTGCATTTATCTCCTGCCTATTTGTTGATGGGGCTTCCAATATTTCAACTAAAATTTCGTAGTTAAGGTGGTTGAATGCCACTAAAGCTAGCTTGCTTAATACATCTGCCTTTTGGTTAAGATTTTGGGGTATATTTTGATTCTGAAGCTCTTGAAACATTCGATGTACTCTTTGGCCTTTGCTAGATATTTAATCATGTTTCTGTTACAAGCTTCGTAATTGCCATGTATTTGGCTAGCCACTAGTTTAGAGTCCACATTCACAGACAACGATTGTACCTTCATCTTCTTTGCTATTCATAATCCTACCAGTAATGCTTCGTACTCGACCTGATTGTTGGTGCTAGCAAAATTGAGTCATGGGGCATAAGTGTACTTTGTCTTTGTGGGACTGATAAGGACTAAGCCAGCCCCCAAGCCTTTGATACATGATGCCCCGTCCGTATAGACCACCCATTCTTCTTTGTAGTTTGTATGTTGGTCTACCGTGTATGGAGTGCACCTGGGAACCAGAGCATTGTTGCCTACCTAAACTTCGTTGATGAAGTCCACTAGGGCCTGGCCCTTGACAGCACTATAGGGCTCGTATATTATGTCATACGCTCCCAGGTCGACAGAGTATTTTACTAGCTTTCCTGAAGCTTCTGCCTTGCTTAGGATCTACTTAATCGGTTGATTCGTGATGACTTTATGGGGTGAACTTTGAAATATCTCCTCAGCCTTCTTGACACATGCCGCAACGCCAAGGCTAACTTCTCTAACGGAGCATAGTTTTGCTCTGTGTCATGCAAAATTCTGCTTACATAATGTATTGAGCATTGATTTCCTTTTCGCTCAGCGAGCAACACTGCATTGATTGCCTCCTGCGATACGGCCAGGTAAATCTACAATGTTTCCTTTGGCACTGGTGTTGTAAGGGATGGTAGGTTCAGTGCCGTCTTCTTTAATTCTTGAAAAGCTATCTCTGCATCTTCCATCCACCGGTAGTCATCTTTGTTTTCTTTGGTAATGTTCTTCAGTGTTTCAAAAAATGGTAGGGATTTTTTGGCCAAGCGGGAAAGGAAGCGGTTTAGCGCTGCTAGCTTTCCCGACAAGATTTGCATTTGACCCCATGGTCTAGGTGATTTCATTTCCGCAATGTCTTTTGTCTTGGCAGGATTAGCTCGGACGCCTTCTGATGTGACCGTGTATCCTATAAATTTTCCTTCCTCTACTCCAAGTGAGCATTTTTTCGGGTTTAGTTTCATGTTGATCCTTCGGAGGTTATCAAATGTTTCTGCCACATCCGCTATCATCTCTTTCTCGGTATTGCTTTTCACGACCATGTCATCAACATAGGCTTCTAAGCACCCGACGATCTGCGATTGGAACGCTGCACCGACCAACCTTTGATATGTTGCCCTGGCCTTCTTGAGGCTGAACGGCATTTTTGTATAAGAATATGTACCTTGGTCTATGTAAAAGGTAGTCTTTTCCTTATCTTCCTCAGCCATTTGAACTTGCTGGTGGTCCTTGTATGCATCCAGGAAGCATTTCAGGGGGAACCCCAACACCGACTCAATCTTTAGGTCAATCTCTGGGAGGTGGTAGTGATGTTTAGTCGTTGTTAACTTCACAAGAAGTTTTACAACTCCCTAGGCAATATACCTAACCATTGTAGTGTAGTATAGGCAAGACTCGGGGGTTGTTATTGTTCTCTTAGGGAATAGCGTGTGAAGGTCAGAAATAGATGTAACTAAGGTCTATGGGATTGAAAGAAGAATATTTTTTGTATTTTTTATATTTAAATGAAAGCAGATAAAATCTCAAGTTTAAAGGAGGTTTGTTTTAAACTAATTATCTAATAATTAAACTAAATTTAATGTGG
>BQNB010195650.1:0-11352 GCA_026074375.1 Tanacetum coccineum | reverse complement strand
CGTTGTAGTATTTTCAATCTTTCATTTTGATGCAACTATGGGACGAATGTTATAACAATTTAAGTTTTAGTTAAATCAACAAGATTATTTTCCAAACGACTCATTTAGAGGTCGTTCTCTCATATCTTGTGCTATTGTACTCATGAAGTAACGCTCTCGGACATATTTCCGCTGCGACCCATTTTGGAGGTGTTACAAATTGGTATTTAGAGCCAAGGTTATAGAGAACTAGGTTGCATACTTTACCTAGACTATAACCGCTTTCACAAACATTGCATCACATCAAACTTTTGTGTGTGTGTGTGTGTGTGTGTGTGTGTGTACTTCTTAATTGCTTACATTACTTGCTATTACATACTTGCTTACAAGACTTAAATATATATTATTAATATATATGCTTACCATCATTGCCCGCTACCTACTTCTTACACCTCTCACTTCAGCCCGATCACTAGACTCTCCCACCCCATAAGGTTATTTATATAAATACTAGAACTTTTCTCAAGACATGGTGAATGACACGATGGTCTTTAAAACTTTTTATGATTTTACATAATACCGTACTACATAACATTGAAACTTGTCATAGTCCGCCCATCCCACTAGTTACCTTATCATTCAACTCCGAGTTAAATACCCGCCCCATACTGTTGAAACACTTACGCCATCTTACAACCCATCGCCTAGAATCATACCGATTAATTTAAACACGACTTTAACCTGTCACCTCACAACATTTCATCTTTGGAGCACGACTTTTAGAACTGCATTGATTTTATTATATCACACCTCTGATTTTGAAGAAAATGCCACCAAAGATATGCCCACTCTGAGTGAGCTGCTATAAACGATAGTAGCCTAACGCTGTGGCTGATGCGATAGATGAGTATGAAACTAATCAAAAGTAGGAGGGAATAGATAAGACAATGGAAGGAAGCCACAATTCAGGAAGTGTCGTTGCAAGGACGTGTACCTACTCGAGTGGTCGGAGTGCACGACAAAGGACTTCTTGATTGTCAACACTTAACTTTAAAGGCACTGAAGGAGTTGTTAGGATTGACTCAGTGGTTCAATAAAAGTAATATGTATGATTTCCGCAAGGAGTGGAATGCCAAGGAAGTATGCCACTTGTACTTTATTGGTTGTGCACTAACATGGTGGAACTCCCATGTTATGACGGTTGGACATGATGCTGCTTATGGAATGCCATGGAAAACTCTAATGAAAATGATGACATAAACTTATTGTCTAAGGAATGAAATCAAGAAGCTAGAGATTGAGTTGTGGAATCTGAAAGTGAAGGGTACTGATGTTGTGAGCTACATACAACGTTTTCAAGAGTTAGCCTTGTTGTGTGCAAGAATGCTCCCTGAAGATTGAAAGGTGGAGAAGTATAAGGTGGACTTACTGGACAAGATCAATTGGTAATGTGATGTAAGCTAGGACAAGGCATGCAAGAAGCAATCGAGTTGGAAAATGATTTGATGGACCAAAAGGTTCATACCTTTGCTGAAAGACAGGAGGAGAACGAGAGGAAATTTAAAAATAACCCAAGAGACAATCATGATTAGCAATCACCTTTCAAAAGGAAAAATGTGGCTAGGGCTTACATGTGGCATGGTGAAAAGACAAGAGAGTATGTTTGAACTTTACATTGTACAACAAGTTCGATTATCACCACACTGGCTTTGTGCGCAGGCAAGGTGTGAAACAGTAAGAGGATTGGGTAATTGACCGAGACTGTAGGAGGTTGTTGTTGCTCACATTAAAGAATCCTCACTTGATATGGAAATGTGGGAATCAAGGGCTAAAGAGTGATTTCTGGAACGTTAAAAAAATTCAAAACGTTTGAGAAACTAAGCTGAAAGTAGTTGAGACGTTGGAAGGGTTGTATGCTTTGGGAGGAGGCAGAAACCAACCACGATCCCTAAAAATCATAAAGATGAGATCGATAGGCGTATAATGTGAGATTTTTCCAGTCTTACTAGTAAAACTAAAGTTGGAACTATCATAGCTCATTTCCTTTTGAAATTCTTGGTCGTACCTTCTTTTAAATTTCTGTTGTATTGTGTGGATGATGTTAAGTTATCTATCAAATTAATGTGCTATGAAAATTTCATCGATTCTACTTTAGTCCTTTATCTAATTATGCAAGCTATTCCTTAAAACTATTGTAGCCCTTTAAACATTTTTTTACAATCACTTTATAAACCATTTTACTATATATATAAACTAATTGTACCATTTATGATCAAATTCGTTACCATCTTATAAAAATTTTCATATCATCTTATAAACTTTTTTCCATAATCTTATTTAACTACCTGTTTCTTTTTTGTTGAATTTTTTTGTCACCTAAAGTTCCTTTTGATACTCAATTTATGATAACATTAGTTTGACGAAATATTACAGCATTGCTTTGTTTGTCCTCTATTATACATTCTGATCAACCTTTGTTATATATAAGGAAGGACCATGTCATGCTGAGAAGTAGTCATCTAGAAACTTTTGCCAAAATCAATTCTCTACTCATATCCTCGAAAAGCAAAGTTTTTGTGTGCGTGTTCATAAAACCTGTGTGTCACAGGAAACTGAATTAGAAATCATAGTAACTAATGTTAGACTTTACACCACTCACTATACTAGGTCAACATCATCTATAAAAGCTTAGCCAAAAAGTCAAGACGCATATCACTAGTTGCCTAGGACAATTCCCTTGTCCCTTCAGTAAAGTTTGCTCCCATTAGGAATTTTATAAATTACCCATTCCGTCGATGAATGTATACATAAAACTTAGTAATTGTGGCGTCATCATATTTGTTACCACCCTGGAAAGGAGAATGTTAAGAATAAAAATCTTCATAATATAAACAAGGAGTTAAAACCTGTACCGATGATACTCTTTATATTAAGAAAATGAAGTTAGTTACTACGTTTTTGGAAGATTAAGATGAGTATTTTGAAGCAAGTATCCGCACCTCTTCGCCAACCCCGCACCTTGTTCAAATACCGCGACTTGAGCTTTACGGACAAAGCTCTTTTAACATGGGAAGACTGTAACAATCCGTATTTTCAAGTCATTTACGTCATAAAACTTCAACTTATTTTTTTTTTATTTGAGTATTTACGCTGTTTACTTTTAATTTCAATACCAGTTAAGTTAAATAGCGGTAAAACTAAAAAAAAATCGACAATCAATGTAAACCAGCATTAAACAAATAAAAGTTTACATCAAATAAGTGTTATATAATTATTACAAAGATAATTTATAACTTTTTGTATTTTATTTTTATACTTTACGTAAAACATTTACGTTTCGTAATATTTAATATTTATGCTTGCATAAAAACACCACCACCTTTCTATACTTAAACAAATACCCACAATTAAACCCAATACCTAAAAATTTATAAAATCCTACCCATATTATTAACCATAACCGCCCCCCTTATTAACTCTTACACTAGTTCTTCAAACTTTTAAGTACAAGCTGTAGACATAAATCCATTTGGTTTAATAGCCCCAATTGTTTCTATTTCCTTTTTTTCTTTCCATTCCCATGCCTAAGATACATCAAATGTGTAGTCATTCAATCTTTGTTCCCTAAAATAAACAGTGAAATTATACATTCCCAAGACTTGCTATTAACTTATTCAATACTTCTATTTAGTAGACAGTAATGTAGCTATCTATTATTTCAGGTCATTCCCGACTCAATTTCTTACCATTATTTTATTTTAGTGTTTTTACGCGTTTATTTTCATTCTTATCGTATAGTTAAATTATATCGCGTAAACTAAACATAAACTTTAACGTAACGGTCACCAAACAAGTTAAAGTTTACGTCAATAAAGTGTTATATAGTTATTATGAGTGTTTTTTAACTTTTAAATTTTTATTTTTATTGGTTACGTAAAGCGTCTACGTTTCGCAATAAATTACGTTTAGGCATACCCGAAAGCACCAATACCTATCCATACTCAAACAAATACCCACTTTTATACCCAATACATAAAAATTAAATAACTTTCATGTCTAAACAAACTTTATGGCGGAGCCTTCGATTAAAAAAAACATAAGAATCAAATTCAATTCTTACTTTCTTAATTCACACATGTTTATTTCTACTAAAGTTCTTATCCCTTACTCTCAGAAGGAGGAGAGAACTTGTACCCTCATGTACCCTTACTACCCTTTAGACATGGTTTTAGTTGGTTGTATTGTGAATACTACTAGTATATATAGATGTACCTAGTGAGAGATAACACATACACTTCCAAATATTGCAAGTAAACTTTCACATTTCTCTCTTGTTTCTTCCACTCCAACTCACGACTGATTTAGGGTTGTTAGGGTGTTCATACATTTTATTTTTCAAGAATACAAGGCTCATTAGTTATCATATCTAAGGTGTTGCAAGGTGGTTTTGAAGATTGGATATTATTTACAAAGGTTTGTAATCAAGAAGAAAGTTAGGGTTTTCATTAGGGTTTTGATCTTGGGTTTGATTTATTAGGTTTAAGCTTAAGTGTAAGCTTGTGTTCATCATCCTACTACACTTCTCTAAGGTTCATTTAAACCCTAAACATTTCTATTTGTCATTTACATGTTTACATTCTTGATATATATGTTAATCACCACCTAGGTTTGTATTTTATGAATTATGGAATAACATAAGGACATGTATGGTTTGAATTTTATGTATATGTTGATGAAATTATACTTAAAATGAAAGTACACACTTAATATAAGTACTAATTAATTTATATGTTTAGGTTATAAATTAAATTATGTTAAAAGTTTTATTTTCAAGTTTATGTATACAAGATCATGAGGACTTGTTATTCACTTAGACAATCACTATGGACTATTTAGAGGACCTAACATATGTAAGACTCATGGTAGAAAGGTTATATGTTTAAAAGCCTTGTACAAGATTTCTCAAGAAATGGAATATAAAAAACCAAAAATACAAAACATAAACATACCTACTGTTTTAATATCTACTGTCAGAATTCGAAAAACAAAGTATATATTTTATATTTTATTAAATTAATACACATTACAAGGATCGTAAGCATATAGAGAACTTGAAAAACCGAGCTATAACGAAGAAGTTATGACATTTGTAAGTTTACGATAATTAAATATATAAAAGTGTTTTTATAAAAGTTATTTTATAAAAATCCTCACTGTTTCATATCTGGTAAATTAAGGGAAATATTTTATAATGATAGTAATTGTCATGAGGAATCCAAGCATGTAAGAAACTCGAAAAACAGAATTAAAATGAATAAGTTATGCTTTTTGCAAGTTGTATATAATTAATTACATAAAAGTAGTTTTATAAAATTTACAAAAATAGTAAAAGTTACTGTTTATCAGTAGCTAAAATATTATAAATATAATATTTTGATAGATTTTCTTAATACGAAACCGTGGACATATAAAACAGAGTTAAAACGATAAAGATACGAGGTTTATAAAACCTTGTGCACTATTTTTACTTTTATACATTATTTTATAAAACAATTAAATTAATTATATAATATCAATACATAATCAATAAAAATATTAAATTATATATTTTTAATAATTCATTGATAAACAAAAATAATATTTTCTTTACGGATATAAATACATATACCTTTATTTAACACGGTACGATTTAATTATTATTTCAACTTTTAAAATTAAACAAGAACTATTAGGTGGTGGTGTAACTATATAACATGTGATATTTTATTTATATAAAATACATTATACTCATACGGCCTATTATTAATTAGGTTGAGTTCATAGCCCCGCTTTTATACAATTATATTGATTTACAACTTTGGGGTGAAAAACATGCATTGTTTTACGATTGGACGCAAGTACACTTTTATACAAATTACGAGTTTGCCTAAGTAGCTATAACCCACTATGCCCATGAATCATGAACTGTTAATTACTAGATTGTAAGCGCGAATGTTATGAATAGATTTATTTGGGATTGACATCCCCGTTCGGGTGAGTAGCGCTCACTAGTTTCGGATGTTCCGAAACGACGAATGTATATCATGTCGTAACAATTTGGATGTTGCGGGTTGAACATCTACACGGGCACATTATTTGAATTAATTTGCATAGATATATGTTGTAGCTTCGGTGTTATGAGCTTAGTGCATTTCGTAATTACTTTTGAGATATTGTATGTGTTACATGTCTTACATTTAGAAATCTTGCTGTCCTACTTTATACATTTATTAAACTTGTGAATTCACCAACTTTATGTTGACATTTTAAAGCATGTTTTTCTCAGGTCAATAAGGTATGAGAAACAAGGATACATTGGTGGTCACTATTTTGGAGTCATTACTATAAAGATTTGGGTGCATTACATTTTAGGAATATCTGTTATGTCTTAAAATCTATACTTTTTATGGATGAACAATTTAAGCTTCGGGCTTTTGTAACAAACAAGTTTATTTAATCCAATGTATCATTTTTAAACGACTCATATAGAGGCCATTCTCATATCTTGTGCTATTGATCTATGATGTAACACTCTCAGACCCATATTTCGCTGCGACCCATTTTGGGGGCGTTACAAATTGGCATCAGGAGTCAAGGTTATAGAAAACCAAGTCAAATGTTTTTACTTGGACTATAACCGTTTTTACTAACATTGCATTATACAAAAGTTTTTCACGGGACATACATACACTATTGAGTTGCATTAGTTAGTTGTACTATATGCTTTCATGATCTATATACGTAATTATATCATATTACGTATATATTATGTGGGTCTTATATAATATACTTGTATAAGTTTATTTTGTAGTTTCAACAATCATGTCTTTATCCACAGTCACCTTCACATCTGTCTACACTGATTCCGAGCCAGGGAGAGTCTATTGGGGAGCTGATGAGGAGCTGTCTGATGGAGGTTCTCCACGAGTCATCTTATACGGATACAATGGACTCCCTATGCTGCCGATAGCCCCACCTTCTCTGGACTATGTGCCAGGACCTAAGCACCCACCGTCTCCCGATTACGTGCCCGATCCTGAGCACCCACCTTCACCTGTCGAGGTACCATACATACCTGAGCCTAAGTACCTCGAGTACTTAGTGCCATCCGATGCTGAGGCACCCTTAGAGGACCAGCCTCTACCTGCTGCTGCCTCACCTACTGCCTTATCACCAGGCTATGTGGCAAACTCTGATCTGGATGAGGATCCGAAGGAGGACCCTAAGGAGGATCATGCTGACTATCCTGCTGATGGAGCGGATGGTGATGATGAGCCCTCTAATGATGACGATGATGATGATGATACTGATGATGAGGATGAGGAGCCCTCTGAGGATGAGGATGATGACGAGGAGGAGGAAGAGCACCTAGCTCCGGCCGACTTTTCTGTTACACCTATTGTTGACCTTTTTCCCTCAGCCGGGGATACAGAGGCATTTGAGACTGATGAGTCTGCACCTACACCTAGATCACCTCAGATTAGGGTCCCTTTTTCTCAGACACGTCTCCATAGGACACGGAAGACTGTCAGACTTGAGCCACCTATGTCAGCATCCATGGAGGCACGCATTGCTGAGCATGTTGCCGCACCTACACCACCACTACCTATATCATCTCCACCATTTCCCCTACCATCACCACTCACTACTAGCCCTACTAATGCAGGGGCACCATTAGACTATAGGGCAGCTGGGATTCAGATGAGAGCTGCATTACCACCCTTATTACTTCCATCTACTTCCCATAGGACTAATATTCTTGAGGCTGAGATGTCACCTCGAAAGAGAGCTTGCTTTACTACTCCCGCTCCCAGATTCGAGGTCAGGGAGAGTTCAGCAGCTGGTGCTGCGAGACAGCCAGGGCCTACTCTGGAGGTCGACCTTAGGCGAGACAGGGTTATGGAGACGGGTTATGAGATTACTGACACTTGGGATGAGATTGTTGAGGCCATGTTGGAGGTAGCACCGACCACCTTAGAGGGGGTCAACCAGAGAGTGACAAAGCTTTCTACTACTGTTAGGCAGGAGACTGAGGAGTTCTAGGTGCGATTTGAGGATACACAGGATGACCTGGCTTTTCTGAGAGCCCGATTCAACACACTGTTCAAGGATAGACGATTTCACCGCCACACCGTTATGCTTTTGGATAGAGAGGCGACATATGCTCGTAGGGCATGGACTGGTTTCAAGGACAGGAGTGCAGCTATAGAGGCCCAGACTTCATCACTTCAGACTCAGTTGACTACAACACTTGGACGTATTAAGACACTAGAGGCTAGAGATCTAAAGCCTTAGGATGAGCTAGTTAAGGCTGGCAGCAGTTGTTAGTCATGTATCATTTGTAGCTATCCTATATAGACTATTAAGTTTTATGGGTTGCTCCTAGCTAGTAGGCTGTATGGACTTTTGTTTTATCTTTTTAGCTATCATTGTATGGCATGTTAAGTATTATGGGTGATCCCTAGCTAGCATTGCCTTAGGACCATATTTTTCATTTTTGTATCTCATTGTACTGATCATGTTGTAATCAGAACTATCATGTATGATTATAGATTGTTGTTTTGGTATGGATGTTGATTTATTAATGTCTGCATTTGTTGATTCACTTCACGTTGTATATTTCACTTGTGGGTTACGTTTGTGACCTCTATTTTATTTATTATGAACTATGTCATGTTGTCGTTTTTATGATTGTATGAAATTATCGTGTATCATTTTTCAACGTGTATCATATTTTCTTGTGATTTTGAAGAAAATGCCACCAAAGAAAAGAACCACAAGGGCATCACCAGCTGCAACACCTGCCCCCACTAGACCTATGACTGATGCTCAGATTAAGGCACTAATAGACCAAAGTGTTGCTGATGCATTGGCAGAACGTGATGCAGAAAGAAGCAGAAATGGCGATGACATCCATGAGTCAGGAAATGGCAGAAGAAGACAGGTGTCTACTATCCGTGAGTGCACTTACACTGATTTCCTAAAGTGCCAGCCTATGAATTTCAAAGGCGTTAAAGGAGTTATCGGACTAACCCAATGGTTAGAAAAGATGGAATCTGTTTTCTACATCAACAACTATACTGTCACATGTCAGGTTAAGTTTGTAACTTGTACTCTCTAAGAAAATGCCTTGACATGGTGGAACTCCTACATTAGGGTTGTCGGAGATGATATTGCATATGCAATGCCATGGAAAACCTTGAAGAAGATGATGACTGATAAATACTACCCAAGGAGTGAGATTAAAAAGTTAGAAACTGAAATGTGGAACTTAAAGGTAAAAGGAACCGATGTGATGAGTTACAACCAACGTTTTCAAAAGTTGGTGTTGATGTGTGATAGGATGTTTCCCGAGGAATAGGATGTAGTTGAAAAGTATGTCGGTGGTCTTCCCGATATGATATATGGAAGTGTGAAGGCATCGAAGCCCAAGACAATGCATGGGGCAATTAAGTTTGCCACTGAACTGATGGATAAAAATGTCCTTACTATTGCTGAACGTCAGGCTGAGAATAAAAGGAAGTTTGAGGATAGTTCAAGAAACAACCAAAACTAACAATAGCCATTCAAAAGGAACAATGTGGTACAAGCTTATACTACTGGGCCTGGTCAGAAGAAACCTTACGGAGGGTCTAAACCTTTGTGCCCCAAGTGCAACTATCACCATGATGGGCCATGTGCTCCCAAGTGTACTAACTGCAAAAGGATTGGCCATTTGGTCCTTGACTATAAAAGCCAGCCTATTGCTGCCAACAACAACCAGAGAGCTCAAGGGGCAAATAAAAGAGTTCTCACTTGCTTTGAGTGTGGAGCTCAGGGTCATTTCAGGAGTGATTTCCTAAAACTAAAGAACGAAAATTAGGGAAATCGAGCTGGTAATGGTAATGTTGTAGCAAGAGCTTATGCTGTGGGCACGGCCGGGACAAACCCAAACTCCAATGTTGTCACGGGTACGTTCCTCCTAAACAACCGTTATGATTCGATTTTATTTGATACTGGTGCCGATAGAAGTTTCGTATCTACTGCATTTAGTTCTTAGATTGATATCATACCAACTACATTAGACCATGGTTATGATGTCGAGTTAGCTGACGGTAGAATAATTTGGGTTAATACGCTTATACGGGGTTGTACTTTGAATTTTCTAAATCATCCATTTAACATCGAGTTAATCCCTGTAGAGATGGGTAGTTTTGACGTCATTATCGGTATGGACTGGTTATCCTAATATCATGCCGTAATCGTTTGTGATGAGAAACTTGTTCGTGTTCCCTTTGGAAATGAAATTTTAATTTTTCATAGTGACGGAAGCAACAACAGACACGAGTCTCGATTAAACATCATCTCGTGCACCAAAACACAAAAGTATATACTGAAGGGATGTCCCATCTTTTTGGCACATGTTACCATGAAAAAAGAGGAAGACAAGTCAAAGGAGAAGCGACTTGAAGATGTACTAATAGTTCAAGACTTTCCTGAGGTATTTTCTAAGGATTTTCCGGGTATTCCACCAACTCGCCAAGTGGAATTTCAAATCGATTTGATACCTGGTGCTGCGCCTGTAGCACAGGCACCTTATCGATTAGCTCCGTCTGAGATGAAAGAATTGTCAGACCAACTGAAAGAACTTTCTAACAAAGGCTTTATAAGACCTAGTTCCACACATTGGGGGGCTCCGGTCTTGTTTATCAAGAAGAAGGATGGATCATTCCGGATGTGCATTGATTACTGGGAATTGAATAAGTTAATGGTGAAGAACCGTTATCCGCTTCCAAGGATTGATGATTTGTTTGATCAACTACAAGGTTCGAGTGTCTACTCGAAGATCGACTTGAGATTGGGTTATCATTAACTAAGGGTTCGTGAAGAAGATATTCCAAAGACCGCATTCAGAACTCGATATGGATATTATGAATTTCAAGTTATGTTGTTTGGTTTGACTAACGCACCTGCTGTATTTATAGATCTCATGAATCGGGTGTGCAAACTGGTATGTGTTTAATTACACATACCTTTTACCTTTAAAAACGAGCTAAAATAACCAAAAACGGACTTAAAATGCCAAATATATGCTTGTTTTGCTAAATATATTGTGCAGGAGCGGATATCTAAGAAAAAGACGAAAAACGAAGCCAAAACGACAAAACCAGACTCGGAATGGAAAAGCAGGAAAAAGACAAAGTCCAGTCAAGCCCAAGCCTGAAAAAGTCAACCCAAGTCAACCCCGACAAATCCAAAAGTCAACATGTGAAGAAAAATAAGTTTGAGGGTTAAAATTGCTAAAGCCCTAAACTTATTTTAAAAGAAGAAAAAAAAGAAAACCAACTACAAGGG
>BQNB010195648.1:0-11352 GCA_026074375.1 Tanacetum coccineum | reverse complement strand
GTCAACTGCGTTTTGATTGGGTGGTTGCATTTTGTGGTTGCGTTTTGACAAGGTCAATTGCGTTTTTGACTGGTCAATGCAAGTGACATTGCGTTTTGACTGGTCACTGCGTTTTGACTGTTGCGATTTGGTGTACAGGTTCAATGAAGACCCTCATTGCATTTTGACTAGGCAAAACGCTGCCCAAATCTACACTTGATTGCATTTTGCCTTAGACATCTTGCGTTTTGTTATAAACCAAGAGCCAAACCGAGTCAACTTGGTTATTCAAAGAGTCCAGCCAACTGAAATGAAAATGCACAAGACAAACTCAAATAAACCATCATCACAGCCTCAACTATAACAACAACATCAACACTTACATCCATCATCAACAAATCATATCAACATCCTCCTCATAATCAAAACATAAACTTCAATCAAATCCGACTCTATCTACCTACCTCATCGTCACATCAATATCTACACTTCATTCTCCACATCCCTTCATCAACAACATGACTCGAAAACTAAAAAGGATCTCAGATTTTTCGTGTTGTATCATAGAAGCAATGACCTTACAAGATCAAGAACACGACAAGAATCATCATAGATCTATGTTGGGCTTAACCCTTTTGATATTCGAACTAAAAGAAATGCGTATAACAAATTGTGTCATAGTATTTCTTTGTTTCGTTTTATGACATACAAAGCATAAACGAACCTACCCGAGACCATCTGTATGATCTTGAAGACATGTCTTTGAAGATTGGTCTCGTATGATTAGAAGCAATATGGGGTTTGTTTTCTTCTTGTTGTTGCGTATGGAGAAGTAGAAGGGAGAGATGCAGACGAGTTTATGTGAGTGAGATTAGAGTTTGTGTACCCTAATAAGAAGAATGGAAGCAGTTTTTATTCTTTTTGGAGAAGAAGATGTTGTGAGCTGCGTATTGAGAAAGTGAAATAAAATAGGGGCGATTGAAATATGATTAGGGTTAGGAGAGTGGTTTTAGGGATTTAATTGTTATATGTATCCCTATCTCTCACATGATGGATCGGGTATTGATAATATAATAGGCCGGGTTTGCATTAGTTGATGGGCCTAGTTGTGTGCCTATGGACAAACTTTGTTTTTTTTGTCTTTAGGCTCGTGTGATTTGGTTTGAAGTCTAGGCTGAGTTATTGGGCCTGGTATAAGTTTTATGGTAAACCGGGTGTGTGATGGATTTGTTCATTGACAAACGATTTTGTGAGGGACCAAGATTTATTGAATTAGGCCTGGTTTTAGGAGATGTTTTTTATAACATGTTGGGATGAATGTTATAAGTAGGTGATGGAGTTGGGCTGGAATTGGAGTTATTAATCCGAAATTTATTAGTTTATAAGCTAGTAATGTTTTTTGGAATGAGCCGAGAATAAAATACTTTCACGACAAGTTTAGACTAGACGATGTTTATCCGTTGACAACAATTCAAAATAACATTCGTCCTAGTTTAACGACAATTGAACAACAATTACGATTTTGTGCATAGTATACGGGGGACCACAGATTTATTGATTTTCTAGAGAATGGATAATGTTAGGAGGTAGTATTTTTTTTATTACTTGGATTGGGGATGAATGTTATATGTAGAGTGATGGGGTTGGGCTGGAATTAGGTATTAATCCAAATTTTTTAAGCTTTATAAGCTAGGTTAATGTTTTTTTGGAATGAGCGTTGTGAATGTATATTAAACATGACTTTTGACAAAGATTTTAGAAGCCTAGAAGATGTTGTATCGTTTTGACAACAATTCAAAATAAACATGCGCGCAGCTTCCTAGTTTAACGACAATTGATCAAGCAACAACATACATGATACATATAAGCTGCGCTCAAAGATCCTGGAAGAGATTCTGCATAAAATAGACATACGGTAGAGACTTGCACGGATTACGAAACCAGTGTTTTACTGGAGAGTTGTATTTGGTATCTTATTTGAGATTGTAAGTATAGATTTCACTTGAAGGCACGTCTTACTTATTTGTCCCATCATCGAGACTTTCTTTTACGTTTTATCGATTGATGACTTGCGCTTGTTACGTTATACACAGTCTGATTAAGACTTGAATTATTAGTTATCTCTCAGTCACGCGTGTGTGGTTGGTTGCAGGGACCTGGATAACTTATCACATTGAATGCGCAAGTTTTCGTTTTTGTTATATCGATGTACTCAGTGTCCTCCAACCGCAGATATATCGGATGCTCAGTGGATAGTTTCAAGAAGGTAGTTGTACTTCATATATCCTCGATTGCGCATGGTTGTTGGGATAGGGTATATAGCTCGTCCGCTTTAGATTTGTTGTTATCGATTCGTCACCGTTCGTTCCGCAATCATATAGACAGGCGCAAGCTTAACGTCAGAGAATTTGGGGGATTTCACTGGGTCATTTTCATAGTTGGTTTACTCGGGTTTATTCCAAAGTGATCTCACAACAAGAGACCTGACGAATTCGTGGGGTTGGTAAAAACCTAAGCACAAAGAGTTTTCGAATCGCGGTTGATTGATAGTACACTCTCAGCACGCAGCATTTCTCGACTGCTATTTCAAGACAAAAGGTACTTAACTTGTTCTATGCCCGTAACATTGCGGATGCTAGGTTCTCAACGAACATTCATTTTACAATGTCTTGATTTTTATCACCATGTTTTCCTTGATTCTTGCTTCAATTCTACCTCTTCACGTGGGTTCTCTAAAGACATAATGAGAGTATATTGCTTTGTGTGGATCTCATGATTTTGTTGACTAAGACATCGAGAACTTCTTGAGTATATCGGGCGTACACGACAATGATGCTACTCCGAGAGATTGCAACCATCTCATCGGGGGGAAAATGTGTACATCAGTTTGGACTTTAGTTGGACTTTGATTCAGTTCCCCGTCAACTTCTAGGGGGAAAGTATGTAGTAATACTTTGACTTTGTATGGTTTATGATTAGTATTCTGCATACGTCCAGAAGAAGGACATTTACGTGCACGCGATTTCACGCCGAATGCAACCCCGAACGATAATTAACCAAGCACCTAAATGACAAGAAGCAGTGAGTTCCGTTGGTGTTTCGCGGTTGATTGCTATGTCTTACTAGAGAGATGTCCTGCTCGCTGTGCGAGCTCACAAGCTTGTCGTTCCCGCCAATGACAAGTAGTTATGAAGTAGTGTTCATGCTCACTTTTTAATAGTTACAGGAATGTCTGTCTTAATGATAGGGATGTTGGTTTTGGGCCGGGAGGCGGTGATGTTCAGAGAACCTGGTACGCAAGAAAGGAGTCTATGAAGAAAAGCTCTTTGTCAAGTCATAGCTGCTTGGGAATTGGGGGGAGGAATCGTGTTAGGATCCTTTCATTGCAATATCTACAAACCAAATTGGTTTGCCCTGATTACAATGTAAATACAATGAAGATCCAAGCTAGAGTCTTCAAAGTTTCAAGACAAGGAGAACTCAGAAGACATCTTCGCAAGCTTTTGGCGGCTCTGTGCTTCTAGAAGACCTTTCTATTTTGTTGTATTTGTCCTTGGATAGGACATTGCAAGTAATTAGTCTATGTTTTCACATATTGGGGGAAGATTGTTAAGTGCCTAGTGAATATTGGTGATATCCGCGAATTTCATATTTAGTTCATTTATAGTGTGATACATATATAGGGGACTTACTATTAAGACTGAATGTATGATTAGTTGTATGTATCGGACGCTATTACAATACCCACCTCCATACTCAAGATAAGCCATGGATTGGGGTTGTGAAGCTCACATTTGAACAAGTGTAGTTAAGTGTGTGGGATTGGGTTTCCTCTCAACCCATATCGACATCTTCCCTTCTCATTTATCTTCAACTCTAATAATAGGCTGTTTACATTTATTTCCACTTTACCTATACCTCCAGATCTAGTTTTTAATTCCATTGTCGTCCATATGTCATTTTTTATTAACGCAAGTGACTCTTAAGAAAAAGTTTTGGTTTATGGAATACTGGTCGCATGGTCCTTTATCGATGTTTGAGGATTTTTTACATAGCTTTTAGAGTTGCATCGTTTTTGTTCTAATCATCTTGTACATTGTCAAGCTCGCCTCAAAAATAGTAGAAATGAAAACATCAGATCACTCAACTAATTAGGGTGCTGCAACATTTACAGTAGTACGCTCAATTGTTCGGTCGTTGAATTAGCTTCGATATCATAGCTTGGCTAAGGGAATACACTTCTTACACGCCATCTAAAGCTAGGGAAGAACAAACGTCAAAAGCTAAAGTGGGTTAAGATAAGGCTTTGTAATGGTTGATCATTCAACAGTCTTATTCTCCATAAGGTAGCCACACCAACAGGCAGGTTGTTGTATCGATAGTATAACATTGTACCTTATCGACGGAGATACGACATCTACAATCGAAACACGTCATTGAGTTCGTGTTTAACCCTTGCTGGTTAGGTTGAAAGATCTCCGATAGAGTGTAGTATAGAGCTTCTAAACCCTTTCACCAAAAGTCGTCATACAACAATGGCAGCTGTGAGGATCATGCATACAGTGGCCGTAACGCGAAATAGACCACATGCTTATCGCTTACGAACAAGTCCTTACGCTTCGAGTAACTCATAAGTTTAGCGCGCGCTAGGAAAAGGGAAGGTATAATGCGCTTAGGTTCTTCTGTCTTGCTTAACCGTATCTATATTACTATGAAACACAATCTGTTTTAGCCATACAATTATTGGTACTGGTTGTGAATGTGTAACTGTATCATTATCTCCCTCAGTTACCGTTCCTTCGACTTTTGACTTCCAAATCCATTAGACTAAACCAACCTCGATCAGCATAATCTCTGATAATAAAGACAACTAAGTTGGCTTTCCCTAATGCAGTCAAAATTCCGCGTTACATCCCGCTATCAATTAGACAAACTTTTAAGTATCAGCTGGTGATATCGGCCACTTTTTACACAGCTTTTTACAGATCTCGTTAGATATTTTGTAAACGTATCAACGATATTCGATCCTTCAAAGTGATTCCCTCAATTACACATAGGCGCCTAGCTAATGTTCTTTTGCTTGCTTCCTTCTGGTAGTAAAGACTTCTTTGAATCGACTATTTTTTCTTTCATCTTTCTCTTTTTTTTTTAAACTAATACATGTCATATGTATCTCGGTTTGTGGTTTCCCCTGTCTTCAACTATCATAATTCATCCAGTTATCTTTTCCTATGTAATAACAGTTGTCTTACTCGGACATACGACTTCATATTCCGCGGGGCGTTGACATGAGGAAAGTAACGCTCCCTTGAACTCATTACGTGTCTACGTCATTTGTTCCCTCTCTATGCATTGTGCAATGTCGCTCAATCGACATTAGACATGAGATCGCTAAAAAATTTTCACCTTTTGATAACAGGTGATACAAGACTTTACTAAAATGCAACTAGCAAGATTGGTAAAAATAGATTGATGCTAAGGGTTATGGCATATAGGTGCAAAGGGTTGTAAACGTATATTTTATCTATGGTCGTATCTAGGAAAGCAAGGAAGGGCTACAACAGGTTGCGTTTCTGAGGTGATTTTACTCTAGAAATTGAGAGTATCAAGGGTTACCCCGGGATTTTGTTAACTAACCTACATGTGTTCGAAAGTTTATTTTACGCAATGTAGGTCTATCTTGTCTTACATCACTAGAAATTTCCTCAGCTTGAACATGTTATTCCATCACTAAATCATCACATCTGCGCTCTAATCATTGTCACACTGGTCTCTCGAGTGACTTTAATTTACCCAGGGTCCTAAGTTTTAAAGTCCACTACATATCCACCGGCACGTCTCGATAACTTCTTTTTTGGAATTCGCTTAGTGAGACAGTTGGGTAAAGGTATTATGCTTAATTTTCACAAACTATGTATCAAGGGTGTATTATAGTGCGCTAGGTAATGTGTATCTATGATGAATTTGTTACAAAAGTTCCATGCTGAAAATTAGAATGAATCAAAAATTTAAATTTGGGCCATTTTTTAAGCAATTGCAGGTCTATTTGTAAAAAGGAACGTCCTAGAAATACGTTATAACTCTTCCATCCTCACTCCACTTAAACTATACAACGTCTGTTGTTATAGATAAAATAATGATAATAAGGAAGAATAGAATCGTAGACAGGAAAACTTCCACCTGATGTTTAGCGCTGACGTGATAATTCTAACAAGATGAGTTCTTGAGCAAAAAGTATGTTGACTAGGGCTTCAGAATGCCCGGATAAGTTCAACACATGTCTTTTTCAGTATATACTATATCATAGTCTTCTCAGAAAGGTCACGCGCGCTCGCTAAAGATTAGAAGACAAGTGCAAGTATTTTATCTCGTACTATGGTCCAAGAAAACAATTAACACACAACTGTATATCGGATCAATATGCCGTATCCCTAACCGCCTTAGGAGATACGTTCGTATTGCTTCGGTAGAAAACAATTAGAATTATTGTGAAATTAAATATTAGTGTTTTTAAAAATGATAACATCCAGATCATCTCAATACGCAGTATCCATAAGGGATTCCGATACGCCGTATTGAGTGTCTGGGAAGATCAGAAGCGTGCAACATAATTAATTTAAAATACGACACAAACAATTATTTAAACGATCGGGTTGTATCCCAAGGAAGCACTTTTGTTTCTACTGGTCTTTAAGTTCTCGACACTTTTTCTCCCTTTCTCTTACGTGTCCTTGGAGCTCTATGAATTCATTATCGTCTTCCTGTTGAAATTTTCTATCGTTGGTATTTTTTAACTTATGTCCATTGACTTAGCTATGAACTACATCGTTGTCGGTGATTGTTGACTTGCTCCTTATGGGTACTGGTTTTAACTATTGAAAGGACCGGTCCATTTCGATTTGAGTTATCCCTAGGTGCAACTTCTGAACGCGACGTTTAATAACAAGATCACTTTTTCTCCATTCTTAAATCGCCTTCATCTCAGCTGGTGTAGAGTCGTGCCATTTTCTTAGCTTCTTTAATTTTAGTTCGGTAGTCTCTATGTATCGCTCGTCTCGTAAATCTATTTGTTCGTTTAAGGCTCCATGAAACGGTTTTTCGCGTTTTTTTGCAGCTGCCGTGAGATCCATATTACATTGTTTAAGTGCCTAGTATGCTTTATGTTCAACCTCAACTGGTAGATGGCAAGCTTTTTTGTAAACCATCCTAAATGGGGTACATCATGTCGGTGTCTTGTAGGCGGTCCTGAAGGCATATAGTGCATCGTTGAGTTTTTTAGACCAATCCTTTGGGTTATATCCGACCAATCTTTCTAAAATACGTTTGATAGCTCTGTTGGTGACTTTAGTTTGGCCATTGGTCTGATGGTGGTATGCTGTTGATATTCTATGAGTCACCCCGTATCTAAGCAAAGCTTTTTCAAGTTGGGAGTTACAAAAATGTGTTCCCTTATTAGGCTTTTGGAACTCCGAATCTGGCAAACAACCCTTTTAAGAATTTTACCACTACACGAGCATCATTTGTGGGTAGGGCCTGAGCTTCAACCCATTTAGACGCGTAATCAACCGCAACTAGGATATATTTGTTACCCCTTGAGTCAAAAAATGGTCCCATAAAGTCCAGTCCCCAAATGTCGAAGACCACACAAACTTGAATATTGTTTTGAGGCATCTCGTTCCGTGATGAAATGTTCCCCGATTTCTGACATGTGTCACACTTTATTACATAGTCTTTAGCATCCTTAAAGATACAGGGCCAATAGAATCCTGCTTCGTAAACTTTTCTTCCTGTAACTGAAGCACTATGATGTCCATCGGTTGGACCAAAATGGCAGTGATCCAAGATTTCAAGGATTTCACATCCAGCGACGCACCTTCTCATTACATTGTCCAGACATAATCTAAATGCGTATGGTTCGTCCCAAAAATAATTCTTTACTTGAGAGAAGAATCATTTTTTTCTTTTCCGGCGTCCATTCGGGAGGTACCACTTTTCCGACAATGTAGTTGACATAATCTGCGTACCATGGCTCTTTGTCATTTAGCTTGCCTTTTAGTATCATCAAATGCTCATCGGGAAATTTGTCTTTGATTTCTTCTTCGGCTAATTCCCATATATTCGAATTCTCGAGTCTTGATAGGTAATCAGCAGCCAAGTTTTCTGCTCCTTTTTTATCTTTTATCTCGATATTGAATCCTTGAAGAAGCAGAACCCATCTGATAAGTCTTAGTTTGGCACCCTGTGTGCTGAACAGATACTTTAAAGCAGAATGATCAGTGTAGACAATAATTTTTGATAAAATGAGATAAGGGCGGAATTTGTCAAACGAGAAGACAACTGCTAAAAATTCCCTTTCGGTGGTGGTGTAATGTGCTTGGGCATTGTTTAGAGTTTTGCTAGCATAATAGATAGGTTTGAATTTTCCATCTATTCTTTGTCCTAAGACTGTCCCTACTGCAAAATCACTGGCGTCGCACATTAATTCGAAAGGCATACTCCAATCTGGAGCTATTATGATAGGTGTGGTGGTCAATCTTTCTTTTAGTTTATTAAATGCCTTTTTACAATCTTCAAAAAAATCGAACTTAGCGTCTTTCATTAAAAGTTGGGTCATTGGTTTGGAAATCATGGAAAAATCTTTTATGAATCTGCGATAAAACCCAACGTGCCCCAAGAAACTTCTAACGCCCTTCACATTTGTGGGATAAGGTAATTTGGCGATTACATCGATTTTAGCTTTGTCAACCTCGATTCCTTTCCCAGATATTTTATGCCCCAAAACAATACCTTCGTTTACCATGAAATGACATTTTTCCCAGTTTAGCACAAGGTTGGTCTCTTCACATCTGCCGAGCATTTTATCTAAATTATTAAGATATTGGTCAAAGGAATTACTGAATACCGAGAAATGGTCCATGAAATCTTCTACCATGTCATGAAATATTGCCGTCATGCACCTTTGAAAAGTTGTCGGAGTGTTGCATAATCCGAACGGCATCCTCCTGTATGCAAAAGTCCTATAATGACAAGTGAAGGTTGTCTTCTCTTGATCTTCTGGTGCGATTGGGATTTGGAAGAATCCTGAAAATCCATCAAGAAAACAATAATACTCATTTCCAGATAATCGCTCTAGCATTTTATCGATAAAAGGGAGTGGAAAATGATCTTTTTGCGTTGCCTCATTTAATTTACGATAGTCGATGCACATGCACCATCCTGTTACTGTTCGAGATGATATTAACTTGTTTTTGTCGTTTAACACTACGGTTATTCCTCCTTTATTAGGGACAACATGAATGGGGCTTACCCAAGGACTGTATGAGATAGGGTAAATTAACCCTGAATCAAGTAACCTAATGATCTCGTCTTTAACCACATCTTGGACTTTTAGATTTAGATATCTTTGAGGTTGGATGACAGGCTTGAAGCTTTCTTCCATTAAAATTTTGTGAGTGCAAAACGACGGGCTTATTCCCTTGATGTCTGACATCTTCCAAGCGATTAGTCCCTTTTGTTTTTCAAGAACCCATAGAAGTAAAGTTTTCTCTTTTTTCGTTAGTTTAGATGAAATAATCACTAGACAAGTTTCATCTCCTTTTAAGTAAGCGTACTCTAAGTGAGAAGGCAAGTCTTTGAGTTCTGGTTTCTTTTTGTCAATTTTAATAGCACTAGCGGGATAGAGATGCTCGCTTTGCATTTCTTCTTGTTCCTGTGTTTCTTATGGATACGACATATTAATACGATCGATACGCCGTATGGGTATCTCAGAGTTAGGCCCATAATTTTTAGAATCGGGTCAATCGATGTCATCTTCCAGGTTGTCATTTTCCAGTCGTTCTTGGGCTGTTGATTGTATGACTGCGTCCAGATCGTCAATCCCATAACATTCATCGTCCTCTGTACGAGGTTTTTTCATTGATTGGTCGACGTCAAAAATCACTTCCTCGCTTCCAATCCTAAGTGTTATCTTCTTGTTAAATACATCAATCATGGCTCAGGCGGTTGCTAGAAATGGTCTTCCCAAGATTATCATAATTCTAGAGTCTTCCCGCATATCCAGTATAACAAAATCAATAGGGAGGATTAATTTATCAGTCTTTATGAGCACGTCTTCTGCTATTCCCCGCAGATACTGGATGGATCTGTCTGCTAGTTCCAAGCTCATTCTAGTTGGTTTTGGTTCCCCTAAGCCTAGTTTCTCGTACATCGTGTAAGGCATTAGGCTTATACTAGCTCCCAAGTCTGCTAAAGCATTGTCAATATGTAAATGCTCGATATCGTATGGTGTAGTGAAGCTTCCTAGGTCTCTCTCTTTAGATGGGAGTTTATTCAATAAGACTGCAGAGCACCTTTCATTCATGTTACGGTGCAGGCTTCTTCTAATCTTGCTTTGTTTGATAGTAGACCTTTTAGAAACTTAGCGTACTTCGGCATTTGTGCAAGAGCTTCGGTGAATGGGATGTTTATATGGAGTTGTTTAAGATTTTCTAGGAATTTTGTTTGTTGGGCTTCCTCTTTTTCCTTTCTCAATCGATGGGGAAAAGGTATTGACAATGGTTGCAGTTTGTTAGTTTGGGTTTTTTTAGGTTCGGGTTGTCGCCAATGGGTGTTTATTGGTATTCGAGTTGTCGCCAATGGGTTCGGCTGTGGATTTTCCTCCTCTAGTGGTTACTCCTTTGGCCTCACATCCTACCAATTGGGCTTTATTGATTGCCCTCGATAGCCCATATATTTTGAATTCAAGCTCGCTTAGTGAGTTGTTTCTTTCTTTAAGGAGGAGCTCATTGGTTGTTCTGAATTTTCTAATGAATGCATCCATTTTCTCGTGTTCCTGTTTTCCCTCCTCAATGAATTTGTTCACAATTTCTTCCATTGTTAATCTTCTTTTAGGATAAGGAAACTGAATGGGTCGAGCAATGTCCCTGTCATGAAAGACATAATTCAAAGTAAAGCTATTCTAACAGAATTAAGTTTACAAGAATTTTATCGAGCTGTTGTCAATACGTCGTATATGGGAGAATGAATACTGCGTATGGTCAGCAGAACTTGATACGTTGTATCTGAAACAGAGAACTGAGTACGCCGTATTCAACTGGTGGATACGGCGTATCAGGAGATCAAACAGGACAGAATACGATTTAAAACAATTAAATGCAGGAATTTAAACAAACAATTTAAACACACAATACAAACAAAATTTAAATAACTAGATTACACTAAATTAAATTAATTTAAGGTTAGAAATACTGATAAGAATAAGGTTTAATAATTTCAATCCCCTGCAACGGCGCCAAAAACCTAATGTGCTGTCGTGTAGGGTCAAGTATTTGATTATCAAGTTTTAAATTTTTATTTAGCCGACAAACCTAAAAC
>BQNB010195646.1:0-11352 GCA_026074375.1 Tanacetum coccineum | reverse complement strand
TCTTGTAAGTCAAGCCAGACCTAAAAGTCAAAGGGGTAAAATAGTTATCTTAAAAATCCGAAAATTCTCGGATGTTACATGGTGGCAAACTTAAAAAGCAAAACAAAGTTTTTGATGTATCCTCATTTTCTGCAACTGATTTTGGAAATTCAAATGAAAAACAAACACCCTTATCTAGCTGTGACCTTGACCAAAAAGATTTTTGGGAATATGAAAAGGGGTTTTAGAGGGGCACCAAGACCTTTGTTGCCACCTATGCTGCTTGTTGCTTCTACTAATCTAAGTGCAGGTCAAGAACATCCTGATGTGGCTCAATCTCAACCATCATCATCCACAATTCCAATACCATCTACATCTTCACCACCAGTGAATCTCCATCACCAATAACTGCTCCTATCTTTACATCTACACCTACACCTATCCCTGAAACTGATCCTGAACCTATGAAGCACATATTTGAGGAAACATCCCCTACACAACAACACTTCTCACCCCCACAAGAGCATGCCCAAGGACAGATGACTGTGGATGATTTGCTTAAATTAGTTCCTCAATTAATGACAAGAACCGATAGTCTGGAAAAGGATCTCAAGCAAACCAAGCTGACAATGGGGAGTGCTATTGTGAAGTTGGTCAAGAAGGTGAAGAAGCTGGAAGGTATTTTGAAGAGGAAAAATGTGGTCTTCTCAGACTCTGAAGAGGAAGAACCTGAGGATCAGGGGAGGAAAAGTCAAGATGATCCTCTAGTTTCTTTGGTACAAGGGCTGGTTACTCCTTCTAAGACTACTGTCAACACTTCAGGGGAGGAACAAGTTGAAGACATAAGCCCTACTACATTAGAAGCAGCTAAAACTCTCTCCAGGGTTGCTTCTCAAAAGCCAAAGTCAATAGATAAGGGAAGAAGGTATAAGAGAAGGAAAGAGACAAAGGGAAAGAAGGTTGTCACTAGCTTGAATTTTCAAGAAGAAGTTAGTACTGGTGCTGAAGGAGTTAATACTGCTGAAGGAGTTAATACTGGCAGTATTAAAGTTAGTACTGTTAGTGGGCAAGTTAGTACTGACAGTATTAACAAGTCCATTCCTTCCCCTGATAAAGGCCAAAGAGAAGGAAAAGCTCCTATGATCATTGAAGAAGCTCCTAAGAAGACTAAGGAACAAATTCTACAGGAGGAAGCTAGTCTTGCTGAAGCTATCAGATTGGATACTTTGGAGAAAGAAGAAGAGGCTAAACAAGTACACTTGGATTCTCTCTTAGCACAAAGAATTGCAGAAGAAGAAGAATTGAATGAGCAACAAAAGAAAAGAAGAGCTCAAGTTCAATTTGAAGCTCAGCATTACACAGATGAAGATTGGGATCTTATTAGAGCAAAGATTGAAGCTAATGCAGAGTTGTCAAAGAGTGTACTAGGAAGTGACTTACAAGGAGAAGACTTTGCAAAGAAGATGGTTGAACTGGTAAATCAAAGGAAGAAACATTTTGCAGAAGAAAGAGCAAGAGCTAAAAGAAATAAGCCCATGACCCAATCACAGCTGAGAACATATATGATGAATTACTTAAAGAATCAGGGGACATGGAAGCTATCTCAGCTGAAGAATTTAAGTTTTGTAGAAGTGAAAGAAGAATTTGATAAGCTGGTGAAGCAGGTTGAATCTTTTGCACCAATAAATTTTGAAGCTACTAAAGATAGTCTGAAAAGATTTGGTGAAGAACTCCAAACAAAGACTTCAAAAAGACTAAAGAGTGATGAAGCAAAAGATGATGAGTCTACCAAGAAGACTGGAAAGAGGAAGAAACAGATAGCTAGGAAAGGATTACATTCTGAAAAGACTGATGAGGATGAATCTGAAGCTAGTAAAGATGCTGATCCTATTTCAGGTACAGATATTCCTATTCATCCTGTTCCTGTGGCTATAAAACCCCCAAGTATAGCTACTTATAAGATCATCAAGCAAGGAGAGAAAGGAGTATACCAAATTGTTAGGGAAGATGGAACAGATATAGTGTACATAAATTTTGGAGCTATGCTGAAGGACATTACTAGGGATGATCTTACTGAATTATATAGGATTGTCATGAATAGATATGGTATGAATGGACCAGAGGATGAGCTTGAGAAGGTGCTTTGGGAATATTTAAAGAATATGTTTGAGGAACCCCTTAGTACAGATCCCATTTGGAGTTTATTAGGTCAACAAAGGATCATAAGTTGGAGATACTATGATACCTGCAGAGTACACTGCTTGAACTTGGAGTCAATGGATATATACATGCTAATTGAAAGAAAATATCCTTTAACTGCTGAAGTATGTAAGGCTATGCTAGATAAAAAGCTTCAAGGAGGAAAACCAAATGAGGATTGTCCTCCGCGCGCGCGTTGCGGGGGGGGCAGTTTTGTGGGGGGGGGGGTTGGGGGGGGGGGGTGGGTGGGGGTGGGGGTGGGGGTGGGGGGGGGGGTTGGGAGGGGGGGGGGGGGGGGGGGTGGGGGCGGTGGCGGGGGTGGGTTGGGGGGGGGGGGGGGGAGCGGTTGGGGGTGGGGGGGGGGGAGGGGGGGTTACAAATGTGAAATGTTGGAAATGCAAGCTGGCATTAGGTAGTGTATAGTTGCTGAGTTAGAAATTCTAGGTGGGAATGAGAAGATAACAACTGGTTGAGGTGCTATGCACTAACCTCTAACAAATGGTTATCAGTACTTCAGTTAAAAAAACATAAGGACTGCTAGTCCAGGAGCAAATGGCTTTGGTAAAGGGACTTCTTAAATACGTTAATGGAATGACAATTTGTCAAAATTGTAGGGTTATCAACTCACCATATTGCGTTAGTAAAGAGTTGGCTAGCCATAAGTTTTCTATGGTTTGTAGTAAAGGTATGTGGAAAAAACCATTAACTCTGTCAATGAGGATAAGGCTCATCGGTAAAGACAATTGTAAATCCATTTAGGATGGTAGACACTTTACCTAAAAGTAGATGGTACATCAAATCAAAAGTTTCATGTAACAAAGAGTGATATGGTAATCAATCACAGGGAATTTACCTTTTCTAGGTGCAAGGATATGACTAGCTGAGCAAACGCTATAGGTTAAAGGCATATCAAATTCGTTTATGGCTGTATGGTTTGCCAAAAACCCTTATGATATTCAATATCTACAATGTTTCATGTACTGAGAGTTTTAAATGGGTTTCAGTCTATCCATGGTCATGCACCTTATGTGTGGCCAAAGGATGGTCTACTCCAGAGTAATGGCTAACTGGTTAAAGAGACATCAAATCCATTTAAAGTTTCAATGATTCATCTCTCACAGGAGTTAACACACCTGGAAGTGACGAGAATAGTCTAAAACTATATGATTTGATTACTGATTTGAAGGGTTGCTGAAAAGTTTTGGAGAATGGTTGCTGCAAAGATAAAAAAGAAATGATTTGAAGAATTACAATTCAAGAACAATTTGAAGAAGTTTTATTTACAACATCCTCATGAAGCTCAAATGGAAGACACTTGAAGAAACTTAAAGTTCACAAGTGAAGATCAAGTTAGGGGAGGATTGTTGGGAAATAGATTGTAAAAGACTTTTAATATCTGATAGTTATAACAGTTAAGTTTAGGTTAGTATTAGTTGAGTTCTGGAAGTACTAAGTTATACTGGCAGTTCTAAGTTAAGTCGGGCAGTTCTAAGTTAGTTCTGGTCTGATTTGCAGTACCTTAGTTAGTACTGGGTTGTATTTAGTAGCATTATAAATTACCATTTTAGCTTCATTATTTTTTGCAAGTTTCTTTTTAAGATCATCGTTTTGTTTATGAAAAGGTACAATTTCATCCTTTTTAGTTTCGGGATTATTTTGAATAGGAGGAAAATCACCATCGGTAATAACATGCCAAAGATCTAGATCTTTTGACTTCACATAAGTTTCGAATCTATTTTTCCAATAAATAAATCCATCACTTTCAAATAGTGGTGGTCTTTGCATAGATTGCCCTTCTAAATATTTTTCCGATTCCATAGATCGATTCAAGTTTTAAAATACAATTTATTTTAAAATTCTTGTTTAGCGTGGCTCTTGATACCAATTGTGGAAAACTAGAAGGGGGTTGAATAGTTTACCGCTTTTTAATTTAAGGTTTTAAGGTGTTTGTAAAATTTTAGATTCGACTTTATGTGAATTCAACACTTGCACAATATGAACAATATACTTATCTAAACAATCAATAGAATGATATGAGAAAGTAATGTAAGACAAGAGATAAGAGTAAGAACAATCAAACCACAACGCAAGGATTTATAGTGGTTCGGTAACAAAGCACCTCTTCGCCCTACTCCACTCCCCGAGCACCAAACTCGAGAGTTTTCTTCACTATGTCAACAAACTCCCTTATGGCGGAGAAAACCATACACAACGTTGCTTACACCGATTTATGACACAAAGCTAAATGTCGAGTTCTAATCTTAGCTAGAACCAATCTATCACAACACAACTTCACGACTTGTTCACGACTTCACAACTTCACGACTTCTTCACAACTTCAAGACTTCTTCACAACTTCAAGACTTCTTCACAACTTCACTTTATCCCAACTATATAACACTAACTTGGTAAAGATCACACGATCTAACTCTACTTACAAGATCAGCAAGATCTACTACTAACACAATACAAAAATTATAAAAGATTTACAAGTTATGATATGGATGCAATAAGATTGCAACAACACACAAAGGTGTAATACTTCTTCACTTGATGATGAAAGTATTCTTCTCTTGCACTTGAGGAATTGAGCTTGGATCACTTGGAAACAAAGCTTTATGATTAAATGATCAAAGGATTTTAGTGAGATGTGTGGGCTATTTTAGAACAGAAAGAATGAGTGCAAAAGGTAAGAAAATAGTTGGGAAAAGTCTAGTATTTATAGGACAAACTGAGGGAGCATCTCCCTAGGGGCGGTCCCCTTAAATAGGTGGGCGGTCTCCTTAAAATTAAGGGGGCCGCCCGTGTATTTAAGGTGGACGCCCTTGATTAGGGCCTCCCCAGTTTGTCTTTTATGTAGGGGGAATTTTCTAGAACTTTTCTAGCCGTTTTAGGTCTGAAAATTTGAATTTCAAAATGTTTATTTTGAATAAAACATTTCTTTTAATTATAGAAAATGTTTTGTAATGTTTATAAAATGTTCAAAACATTTTATAAAAGTGTGAGGTTAAATAAAAATTTCATTTGATCATAAAATACATTAAGCATTTATTTATTCATACCTTTAAGTGATTTAATTTTCAAAATAAAAATTTACTTCTAATTACTAATTACTTGTTTATGTTTAATTTTACATTGAACGTTTTTATATTTTGTGATTATCAAAACGTAAAGATGTGGAAAATGTTAGTAAGTTTTTAGGCATTATATTTTATCAACAATCTCACCCTTTATGATTACAAAATTTAAACTCATTAAATGTAAAATTATTTTAAACAAGTATTTAGTGAGTTTGTATGTCATTTCTCCCCCTTTTTGTTGAATCAAAAAGGCATCATCAAGAATTGCTAGTAAAATCGACAGAATAAATTCTCTCCCTTGATGTGTGCTCCCCCTCGTTCGAGGGAACCGAGGAATCGAGCTATGGTTTCTTAGTTATAAAAATGAGTTAGAACAATACAAATATTTCTAACATGTAGCAAGAAGGAAAAATATGGTATACTAGTAATGCAACCAACAATAATCATCCATTGAAGTAAAATAGCGTATGAACCACACTCATGCATACATAAGGAAAATAAATAACATGCTAACATACATGAAATTTTTAAACTACAAAGAGTCATATAACTAGTAAAGCTCTATAAGACTTGCTTTCAAAATGATGGATGGACAATTATTTGAGAAACTAAACATAGAGTATGTTTAGTTTGGTGAAGATGGTCGAGGTGGTGGAATGATGGTTGTTGGTGGTTGTGAGAGCATGTGTTTAATATACGAAAACATATATTGAAGTTCATCTCTTAATCCAAATATGAGAGTACGATTGTGAATGCAATACAAGCATGAATCTCCATGTGCCTCAAGAAGGTTCTAAGGAATGGGATGATCAACAATAAGTGGTGAAGGTGATGGAGTATTAAATTGGACATCAAGTGGGGTAATTGGTGAAAGGGTGAGAGTGATGTCCATTGATAAATTCTAAGTATAGACTTTTTACGATATTTCGACATGACCCGTACGTTTATACAACTTTTTCCAAGGTTTTAAACCTTAATTTCAAACAATTTTTCACTAATTCACTATTTTCCAACAAAATGCCAAAAATTCATATTTCAAAATGTTCACCAAAACGTATTTCCCAAACGACTTTTAAAATAAATTCATAAACATCTTTCGCTTTCCAAAAGTCTGTCAAATCTCTTAAAACGACTAGTTTACGTTTATTGGGCCTTAAGGCCCAATAATGATCCATTAAGATATTCATACGTATTATATATACTTTAGGCCCAATACCAAAGCCCATTAGTAAATATAAGTCCAAAACAATAGCTAACAAAATAATTCGGACCACAATAAGCACTCAATAAGCCACGGCTTATTGAGGCTTATTGGGTCGTGAGCCCAATAACTCCAAAAACCCATTCCATAAGCTTAAAAATAAGCTAGTAAGCTACGTATCGAATTTGGTTATTACCATAAACTATAAAAATTGTCCACAAAATACGACATAAGAGGTGAATAGCCAAAAATACCCTTCTTGCATTTCTCCCTTTTGTCGTGAGCTTATAAGCTCGAAATAAGCTCAAAAAATGCTTAAAATAAGCCAAACAATCCAATATTCAAAATAAGCTACGTAGCAAATAAATGTTTTTCAACCATCACGACCACAATATTAAAACTAACAAAAACCTTTTTCATTTCCTTTTATTTTCGAACCAAACGCACCTTATTATTTTCTTTTCATTTTTGAGTATTGATTTTTACGACGATCAACTTGTACAACTAACATCTATGCATCATAAGGTATTCAAATGTACAAAAATATTTGAAATAAGATGACTTACAAAAATCTTCACTTTTGAACAAGATCGACACGAACCAAACAACCCAAACGTTGTTTAAATGTTAACCCGTGCACTAAAATCAACCCGGAAGTACCCAAACTCTCATTTTTTTGATCAAAGATTGAAAAATAAAGTGTGTGTGTGTGTGTTCTAGGTCAGACAAACAAGAGAGAAAAAGAAAGAAGTGTGTGAAATATTTTGATCTATGTTTTTGAAATGGGATAACAACAAATGATATAAGACAATTTATAGTACCCTCCAAGGATCATAGTACCTAAAAACATGCCATCTTGTCTCCCTTGAGACTTGAACCCGCGGCAGGGAATCAAAGGGGCTCGGGTGTCTTCGTTTTTGTGTCGGGTTCACTTAAAACTCAAAAACTATGATCTTAAAATATTTCTCGAAGTTACTTAGCATTTTTATTCATCTTAAAAATACTTTTCTAATAACCTAGAGTATTTACACGACATATTTCCACATTATACTCCCCAAAACTCATTTTGAACATTATCGGACGTGTGGGACTAGTTTTTGGCATTTCACACTATTCATGGGTTAACCCACCCGGAGCACAATCAACATAATAATACCCTTAAAAAGAAATTATTATACAGCATATAACTATAAAACATCTCAATCTCATAAATTCACCATCGTCAACACGGTACATATTCTATTAAAACTGACAATGTAACACTCCCAAAAATGTGTCGCAGCGGAAATATGTCCGGGGGCGTTACTTCATAATACAACAGCACAAGCTACAAGAGAACGACCTCTAAATGTGTCGTTTGAAAAGTAATCTCGTTGATTTCCTTGAAATTGATATAACATTTGTCCCATAATTGCATCACAATGAAAAGCTTGAAAGCAATACAACGAGATTTGATCATTTGTATATAAGTAGAAATCCATGAATGAAATCTTGTCATTTTAGACTCCAATGCACATCAAGTAAGCCAAGCATCTAATTCACCTGAGAAAAACATGCTTAAAAAGTGTCAACATAAAGTTGGTGAGTTCATAGGTTTGTTTAAATATAAATGTTAAACCAAAGGTTTCCAAAGTGTGTATGACTATTTCAGCCCTTATAATAGTCACGAAAATGTACGTATGAAAGTTGAACCGCAATTGTTCAAAGCATGTATGATATTTATATATATATCACCAAAATGTTTCAAGTATGTATTGCCACTTTATTCAAGGCAACGTAAATATTCGTATGTGTATAAAACAATGATTACAATTACTCTAAGTTCATGAAACCGATGCTCTATGTACCCATCGTAGGTGTCCCCTCCAAGAACACCCGGGCAGTAATGAAAACCATATGTACCCATCACAGGTGTCCCCTCCAAGAACACTCGGGCAGTAATGAATATGTACCCCTCGCAGGTGTCCCCTCCAAGAACACCTGGGCAATAATGAATGTGTACCCCTCGCAGGTGTCCCCTCCAAGAACACCCGGGCAATAATGAATGTGTACCCCTCGCAGGTGTCCCCTCCAAGAACACCCGGGCAATAATGACTGTGTACCCCTCACAGGTGTCCTTTCCAAGAACACCCGAGCATTCACTTGTAGTTATCAGTTCAATCTGCTTAAGCTAATTCGTAATCATTTCAAAAGTAAAGTATGTATTTGAGACCAAAAATAAAGTCAAATAATGTATCCCATAGCGAGTTATGTAAATGAGTATGTAAACCAATTTGTAATCAACCATGTAAATGCATTTGCAAACAAGCATGTTCTCACCCCAAAAATATATGTAAAACAAGTAAAACATGGGGCTATAAACTCACATCGATGTTGTAGAACGATTGGCAGAACTGCACATATTAAGCACAGCACAAACGGAAAACCGAAACGGCTCGATCAAGAAGTTGCGATTTATCTTAACGGCTAAGACCCACTAGCCTAGGATAATGTATTTGGGTTTTCCCGATGAATGGTTACGCCAACGCGACACGTTGATAAAGATTTAGATTTCCAAGTTGTAATAGTTTGGTGGTTGGTTAAATAAAATAAATCGAAAGTAAATGCAAAGTGTGTAATATATTACGTATATATTACATGTGAAAAATGAACAAGTATATAATTCATGCCGTGAATTATATAACAAAGAAAACCAATTAAATAAATAAAAAGTTCTTTATAGATGTAAACGATGTTTTAAAGTTACAAATTATGTTAAAACGATGTTTGTAAAGCTTTTACAACAATTATGATGTTATCTTCTAGTTGACAATTATAAAATATAAAATAATATTTTATAAATTTATATTTCGTTTCCTCGACGGGTTGTGGCTAAAATAGTTGTCTCATTAGTAAAAGTATAGTTTTCGTTCGTTTGTCGGGTTATCGCATAATAACGAATTAACAATCTTAAACCCATATAACTTCGTCTTTTATCGATTTTTCTAAGATAATAGAAATTATAATGAAATCTATTAAGTGTAGTAGTTTATAGATTTTTCGGCATAATTTATTCGTTTATAAGACGTTTCCCATTTTTACAAAACTCAATGTTTTTCCCCTTTTATCAATCTATGTTGCAATATACTCGCGTTTTTAAATATATATATATATATATATATATATATATATCTAAACGAGATTGAATAGGAAATAAAATAATGATTTAGCACATTTAAACCACCATTTAGTTCCGATTTTATATTTATAAAATCTTACGATGTATTTATTACTTGATTTATATAAACCAAACACGCCCTAATAGCTTCTGTTGAACCAAACGCACCCTTAGTGCGAAACTGCACAACCAAACACACCCTTAGTGCGTACCTGCTCACCCAAACACACCCTTTGGCGTTTCTGCACAACCAAACGCACCCTTATCGCGAATCTGTCAAATCAAACGTACCTTTGTGCCGTTACACAACCAACCAAACACACCCTTTGTTGTTTTCTCTTAACCCAAACGCACCCCTTCTTGCTTATTTCAAACCCAAACGCACCCGTTGTGGTGCCGAGACAAACCAACGCACCTTTGTTGGTTCTCGAGACAAACCACACGCACCCTTGTGGTGTTATAACAAAACCAAACGCACCTTCTTTGTGCTTATGATAACCCAACGCACCCTAGTGGCTGAGAACACCACCAAACGAAATCTTTTCGTTTATATGACGTTTCCCATATTTACCAAAACTCAATGTTTTCCTCCTTTTTAATCAATCTATAATGCAAATACACACGTATTTCGATATATATATATATATATAAATATATCTAAACGAGATTGAGTAAATAACACATTTATTTACCATTTACCACCATTTAATCCGATTTTTATATTTATAAAATCTTATGTTATATTTATTAGTCTATCTGTATAAACCAAACGCACCCTTTGTGCGATTTCTTTTAAACTAAACGCACCCTTGTGTATTTATGCTAACCCAAACACACCCTTGGGTGTTTCCTGCTATCCCAAACACACCCCTTGGTGTATTTCTGTTAACCCAAACGCACCTACTATTGTTAAACAGCCAACCAAACACACCCTTAGCTGTAATCTGCCCAACCAAACACCCCATGGCTGCTCACAACAGCCAAACGCTCCCTAATGACTGTTTAACCCAAACCAAACGCATCCTTATCTAGTTTCTAACCAACCATACGCACCCGAATCAGTTTCCTACAAATCAAACGCACCTAATTGTTACAACAATCAAACCAAACGACCTCTAATATGTTACAAAACCAAACCAACGCCCTCTAATCTGTTACAAAACCAAACCAACGCACTCTAATCTGTTACAAAACCAAACCAACGCACCCCTTTGGTGCTGTTAAGACGGACCAGATGCACCCTTGGCGGTATAACAAAACAGGACGCACCCTTGTTCGTGTTATAACCCACACGTACCCTTGAGGGTGGTTAACTGCCAAACGCACCCTGGGTCGTTATTACAAACCGAACGCATCCTTCTTGGTGCTGTGATGATGGTGGCGGCGTGGTTGCGTCAAGGTGGTGTGGTGGCAGCAACGGCTACGATGATGATGATGTGATGATGATGATGATGACGGTGGTGGTGTGGGCTGTCGTAGGGTAGCAACCGAAGGGGGGGTGGCGGCGCGTGGACTAGTGGATCGAGTAGATCGGGTGGCGGGGAGCGTTTTGGAGCTCGGCCGGAAAACTTTTCGGGCGGCGGCGGTGGCCGGAATCCGGCGGTGGCTGCCGGAAAGAGTGAGAGAGAATGAGAGTGTGTGTGTGTTGTGTTATATAAATGAAATGAAATAAATATTATAACTTTTATATATATATTAAAAGTTATAAATTAAAGTGGCAAGTCTCAAATAGTCCA